>OMPJ01024340.1:38636-68181 GCA_900312935.1 Carapus acus
GGGGGAGTGAGTCTCTTCAGAAGGCGTAGACTGATTGGCCAGTGTGTGTAAATAGAGGGTGGTATTACATCAGAGAGCCTGTCCTATTGGCCAGTGACAAGAGGGAGTGCTTTCCCATCTGCCTCCTGTATCTCAAGGATAATCCCCCAGAATACCGGTACGTCCACAGATGTTAACAACCGCATCGACTACAGACACGGAACACAATTTCAGTTCCAAATTTACAGTTTATTGCAGTGTGTGATGTGTTAAGCACAAATGAAAGAAAGCTCTGATTGTCTGTGGCTTGTTTAACATGAAGCTTTGCAATATGTCTCAAATTAAATTGAATGGAATGGAATCCTTCATTTCTGAAGAACGTTTTTCCTAATTCCAAATTAGAGAAGACCATTACATTTTGGCTGTTAGGGGATGGATGATCTGCTTGGCGACCCCTGAAGGGAGCTATGTCGGCCATGTTAATGTAAACATGTGTTACATAAAAAAGTACCACAAGTTTTGATAAATGACAGCCTTTTATATAGGTCAGGCTTGTACTTCTGCACAATCCATGGAGGACACTGTTCAGTATGAAATTCACATGCACAATGTGACTTCATCCACCAGGGGGTGTATCAGCCTGCACCATCCTCCGAGCAGCCCTGCACTGCACTGGAACTGATCACCACCAAAAACTACTGAGATGTTTACAAATAACCGGAACACTCCCACTCTTTGTGTGTTTCATCCTATGTTTTTATTTTTGAACTCTACATCCGAATTTTTACAAGGCAGAAGTATGAATAGAATGCGGTTACATCAGTGAACTCTGCTGCCAGACTGTCACAGCCTCAACTTGTTATTCTCGAGATGAATTCAGCATGTGTCCCCATGCATTCCATCAGAAATCTGCTTGAGTCCTAAGATGACCAAATGATGAAGCTGTGACTGTGATGAAGTCGACATGGCACTCAGTGGGAATATTAACTAAATCTGGGCTTTTCATTAACCCACCACCCTGTTGAAACTACATTCCCACAAAGGCTTCTGTCTATATTTGACAACACTGTCAAATATAATGGTCACACATGAAACACGGAAATCCAATTTTGCATATCTCTCAAGATTTGCCTGCAAAGGATCAAACTTGGTGAAAAAATACGGTATGTTCATTAAATGGGCAACCTCTTCATATATTTGAATGTTCAGTACAATCACCTTTTAATTATCTTCATCAGAGCATGTATGCTCAGCACATTTATGGCATTTGTAATGACAAAAGTAAAACTCAAATATTATAAAAATGTAAAAAAATAAAGATTCTACTATGGAAGAAAATGTTCCTATCATGTTGGAATATGAGTTCTTATACATACACATATTACAGAGTGATTAAAAACAATTTACAAATCAACACCATCTTTACACAGATCAATCACATCTATGATATTTAAAATTAAAGTAGAATATTAATTCATTATAGGTAACAATGGGGGTAACACTGGCACTCAAGCCTCAGAAGTACATTTACAAATGAAATGTCGGCAGCAATAGTGTAATTATACGTATTTAAGCTGTACGTGAAAACCTTGGTGAATCTATGGGTGAAAGGTGCTGCTGTCCACAAGAACACGGCCAAAATTATACAGTAATTGAGCATACCAGTGCACGCCGAATGTTTGTCCTTGCAGGGAGTGCTTCTCCTCCAGGTCTATTCTAAGAGCCACACTCAAATTATCTTGTTTGTTTCCAAAGTCATTATTCATAAATATACCTGCTTTGTGAGTGACCAAAGTCTGGGCATTAGCGGTTTCATTCGCTGCTTTTTCATGTCCTTCAGCGGTTGTCCCCCACAGCAGTTGTTTGACTGAATGGAGGAGCCGTAAAGGTCCAAATACCCAGTGTGCTAGTCTGTGGTCCTCAAACAGTGCATAGCTGGATGCCAGCACCCCGTCAACAAACAGAGTTCCATCTTCTGTCAAGGGCGCGTAGACTCCCACACTGACCTCGACTGAAACGGAGATGATTCGAGATGGACGCACACTACCCTTTTCTACATTCACAAGAACATAGTCTCCTTTCTTGGCTCTGCTAGCGAACTGAGCTCGGTACTCGCTGAAGCTTAGTTTGTAACCAGGTGAGAGAAAGACCAAATGACTTGGTGTAACAACCAATCTATGGCCGTCTTCCGTCTTCAGAGCCAGAAAGGAAGACCTGCTGCTCTGGTCCCTGTGCAGAAACAAGAGGACCTCACTGAACACAACGTGGCCTGTGCCAGACAGGGCCATGATTCTGTCTCCCGGAGCCAGTGAAGACACCGTCTTATGTGTCCCTCCGGCAACAGTCACCCGGGCCCAGCCTGGGAAACAGCCACCTTTCTCCACTGCAACAGAGTGGTCTGCAGGAAGAGAACAGAAAACCAAGATGACTCAGTGTCTTTCACATTTTGATGACACATGCAATGCTGTGACAGCAGATGACCTATTGCCATGAAAGCTTATCCCTCTAACACTCACCAGCTTTCACTGAGCAGTGGACGTGATATTTGGACTCGTAGTGGACCCAGTCAAAGCCCGCCTCCACAGCAAGCTGGGCGAGGAGACCATACTTCTCGGTTTTTCTGTCGTCAGTGGTTATGTCCACAGCTCTGCCCTCATAGTGTAGAGAACCTGGAGGATGGTGACCATCTTCGTCCCACGCCTCCGTCACACGCAAATGTACCCCTGGCCACTGGTTCATCACCGCGATAGCTAGTCTGTTCAAACAGTCTTTGCATCGCTGTAGCAGAGCAGAAGAAACAGTGTGATGAACGTTATCCGACGGAGAAACAGTTGCATAGTAATGGTGACGGTCTGATCTGATCAAAATGGTGTACACATGCGTAGGTAGAGTTGACACAGATGAATGCCATCACATACTGACATGGCAAATAGAGTTTACCCAGGGGGGAAAACAGAGTGAGAATGAGTGTATTGTACACTTCAGTGCACAAACATAGTTCTCTTTTGCAATTTATGTCAGTACACAATTGTTCAAACCTAAAACAATGTTCAGCTGTGTCCCTGGCTCCTAGGTTATGTTTGTCTGTTGGCATCATCACACAGTTCCTCCTCTACTCTGCTAAAGGCCATCTCAACCTTGCTTAACAATCACAGCACAAGAACAAAGCTACTGTAGCCAGTTTGGCGCATTCCTTGGCCTTTTCGGCAAGTTGACAGAATAATCAAGGCCATTCTCTGACTTTCCAGATTGTTCCAGACATGATTTTCTCGGTTTCACCCCAGAGACATTTGATTAGAAATGCGTGCAGTGATTCTCAACACCCCCCTGGGCCATGATATTAGACTGTGTCAGCATTGTCACAACAGAGCAGGCTGAAAAATGATGACGTTGGCATTTGAGGTGATGCACTGATCGTCATCTGCTGAAAGGATATTCTCTTGTGACTTGTGATGTCGAAGATCTGGTGACCAATTGTGTGTAACTGGCTGAGTGGAGCTTATCTTGCATCGTCCAAAAAAAGAAGTGGAAGCGGGGAAAGAAGTGACAGAGTCAAGGGTGCGAAAGAGAGATGAAGAGGGGAAATTGGGTGAGAAGGAGCCAGTGTGGTGCGGCACAGAGGTTGGGACCAAGGGAGAGGGCAGAGGGGAGGAATGTATGGGCACTGACTTGGGAATGTGACAGCAAGAGTGAGAAAGACTGAGGGACAGAAAACAAACTGGGTACATTTTTCTCGCATTGAGGAGAGGCGTTTCATTGTCAGAACTACAATAGCGGCTTTTCCAAGGGGGCCATTACTTCAGCGGGCGGGAATTTTGTATAGGCGACCCCTTTGAGCTTCCAAAAGCCGCACAATGAGAGTCTTTCACATCTGGGCATGAGAGGGGCATATGCACACACACACACACATACACACAACATCCTTAAACTGGGCATCGGCTGGGCACACACATGCAACCGCAGATTTCCATCTTCGGGCAGAGAAAGCAACACAGATTCACATCAGAAACAATCACTGAAAGCTAAAGCATCCAAAATGGGATGTTGGCACCTGTTTGCCAAGGATGTTTTTGATGTGGGGTTTTGTTTTGTTCTGTTTTTTTTTGTTTTGTTTTGTGTGTGTAAAAGCAAGATCTGCATAATTAACTCACACATTTTAGTTTGTCAGGAACCTACAACACTCAGGAATTCAAGTTGAAGTGCAATGTCTGGCTATCTGCAGGTTAAGCCAGAGAGAACCTGCCTTAGCAATCATTTTATTTCCAATAACAAAGACTTTGGTTAAAGATTAAAAGGAAGTGTTCCTGAAGGGGAACTCACCCTCCTAAAGGGTAGTGTTGAATTACATCCTGATCTTCTTATCTAACAAAAAGGGAGGGGAAGTATGGTTAGAACTTACACACTCCTGTGTTGAGCATTTATGTTTCTGCAGCCTTGCAGGTTGTTTACAGCACAGTCAAGCACAGTTAAGACAAAAGTAGTTTGTTTTTTTTGACGTAAAGCTTTGTGACTTGGGGCGATGTGGTTACTACCAACCGCTTTGTTGTGGCACATGCTCATAAATGCTGTTGATCTTCTATGCAGGAGAATGAATCTATTGATAGCAATAATGGGAGCGGGAAGCACTCAGAACATCCACAGCAGGCCCTAGTGTGCTCTCCATGTTTCTCCACTGTAGTTTCATCAACATGCACACGTTTTCAAAGAGGCGATCCTGATATACTGTCGACAGTGTCTCACCTTGGTCATGAAGCGATCTGCGTTGGTGTTCTCTTCATCTTTGAACACAATGTCAGGGTTGTAGTTACACACCAGTTCATTGAAGCGCTCAGAGTTGCGGGTGATCTTGCCCTCTGCCCTTCCGCTGGCCCCGAGGTTGTTCTCGGAAAAGTTGGGGACGAACTGCTTGTAGTGCATGGCCGTGAGTTTCCGCGGTCTGGGCCGGACGCCGTAACCCGGGCCCGGTCCACATCCCTGGACCACGCACGTGCAAGTCCACAAAGCGAGTAGGCCGAGCGGTGCCAGGCGGGCCCAGCAGGACTGCTTCATCGGGGAGGGTTGTGGCTCCCGGGCGTCAGTGGCTCGCAACAATGGCCCAGGTGCAGGTGTGTGACAGCGTGTGAATGAAGCCCAAATCTTCCTCCATCCCAAACCGTGGAGTGGTCATGACAATCAATACCACAAACTACGAAACAATAATGAAAATCTCTTTTTTGAGAGCCCGAGTGTTATTTAGAGAATATAAAAGCAGATTTGATGGTTTTCAGTTGGTCCTTTTCTGACCGCACATCTGACCACCCAGCTCAGTCACTGGTGAGAAAACATGAACAGCTCAAAGTCTGTGTCCAAAAAAATTCCAAGTCTCAGGTGTATGAGAGCGTCTTTCAGGCCTGACCTGCTGTGTGGCATCTCCACGTTTCCAACCTCGGTACCTGTCCCGACGCAGGTGTTCTTCTGCGCACTCCCCGCTTGCCCCCTCGTTGCACTTTCTTGAACAGGACGCGGAACTGGCTCACACTTACATCCCGGCGTCTTGCCGGCCGGTTTTCATGAAGCGCGTCAGAATTCCTCCGGGGACGCGCTACCTCTCTCTGTCCATCCAGAAATGGCACTCTCCTCCCGTGAGCTTTTTTTTTTTCCTTTTCGTCTTCGTCCACCGCCTCCTGTCGCGTTTCGGCGCTCCTGGCCACCTTGCGCCAGCCATTGGGTCTTATGAGCGTCCGGACAAGATTGCCCTCCCTTCCTCTGTGCGCTCCCCCTGCGCAGCACACGCCTCCGATTCAACCTTACAAAGCGCACATGATTGGCCCACTTATCTTTGTGCAATGCAGGACTCACCAACGCGCTCCAGCACACACAAACGCGCGCACGCGCACATTTCTGATTTGTCAGTCTCTCACTCTCCCTGTCTTAAATCTTTATTATGTAATGTTAGTGAATCTGATGATGACTGCAACTGTTAAATCAAGTTAGTTTGAGTTATTCTCTGGATTGATCTTGGCTGATTTGTACATTTTGGAATATTTTACTCAAATATTTCAGAGGTTCTGAGATCAGAGGAGTACAGTGAATCAAGGACACTAATAATTAGAGGAATTAACACTTATAGTAAGTAAGTAAGTAAGTAAGTAAACTTTATACAGCGCCTTTCACAGAACAGGATCACAAAGCGCTTCACAAACAGATAAAAACAGATTTTTAAAAAAAAGTTACTTATCAGGGTGTATGGGCCTGGGAGGCTAGAGAAAAATGATTTTTAGACACTTTCTTGGTAAAATGGGAAAGAATACGCAACTAATAACTTGTGTCAAGTCATTGTGAGTGTCACTTTATACTGTAGGACTGCTTTTCTTAGCTTTTCAAATGAATGTGGCCACATAAGCATCATTCATTTATTCGTTCATCTGCCATTAGGCACTGTCTTAGATTACACTTGGCAAAGCCAGAACTTGTTATCCTCTCAGCAAGAACCAAAAAGGCCCCAAGAAATTGCATCTCTGGACCATTTTTTCTCATAGTCTATCAGAATGACTAAATAACCTTTGGAGGAATCCAAAGTAAGTGACCTGGGTTTGAGCAGCTATGTGTCAGACTTGATGAATTTGTTGAAAACGGAAATATAAATGAGTTGTGGCCTTGTACCAGTTTGCCCTCGCTTCTGTTTGCTCATCTCGCCCATCAGGGTGGATCTGTGAGCTGTTCACTCTCACTCTCTCATTCTCATTATTAATAACCCAGAAGTGGAGTTGAGGGTCTGCTAAGTGGGGCCACAAGTGTCCAGCCTTGACGTCCACGCACACTCAGTGTGACTAACAGAGCAGCCTTCCTGTGTTTGGGGAACTGGGCTAACACCCATGACCCCTGAACCTGAAGCACCCAAGACCTCTGCACAAGCTCTATCAGCTTATTATTTTTATCCAGGCGAGAACAATAGCTGGGAACAAGAGGGTCATAGAAATTGCCTGATAATGCCAAAGAGGGAGCAGAAAAGAAATGAATAGCACCATATTTATGGATCTGACATCTCTAATCAATCACAGAGACTCAAATTAATGGTGGATTAAAGGTCAAAGTGTGTGGACATCCTATCTCTCGCATCCTGGAATGTTTGTTGATCCAGTGCCTCACAGCCAGTCTGGTAAGAGTGACCTCATGTAAACCCAGCGTCTCTACCTCATTGCATGGCTCAATGAATTCTGTGTGCACATTATTTTGTTTTGTGTCAGTGTGTATTCTGATTCTCCGCTGTGATTGGGCACAAAAGATTCTTCAGCATGAAGTCACCTGGTGCATAATCAGAAATCCGATCTATAACTACCTACACGCAAATATCTCACTAAATGGCACTTAGAATAACACCAAAATTCCCCTCTACATTGTGATGATGCATAGGTCACCAAGTCACTCACTGACCATGGAGATGCATCCTTGTTAGGGAAGGTTCCAGAAGATCCCAGGATGTTGAAGGGAGGGGCGGCGAGGCAAAGCTGCATCTTCCTGTGCTTATGATAAACATGGAAGAATGCTCCAGTCAGGCTCAGGCACACAGATGAGAGATATCAGCCATCGTGACAAATGCAGGCAATGACTCAATCAAAAAAAGCAACAAACATGTTCATATCTACAATTACCCACATTGATGTTTCACTTTAGAGCAATACGAGAGGGCAGATTTCCATCAGACATGAAAGAGAAAGGAAGGAAGCAAACATCTGTGGGCTGGAGTTAGAAAGAAAGTCATTATTATTAGTTTTTATTTTGGTGCCTCCGTCCTTCTACCTCCCCCTGACTCCTCCTGGCTCTTAACAACTCTTTACTCCCCCATCTCAGGATGGGAGTACATCGCTCTGTGAATGGTCCGGTTTCCTGCAGAGCCACAGCACCCAACACAAGATCTTTCCTGCCGGGGATTGTTAACCGTGCTTTGTTTCTTTCAACCGTGCAACTGTCCTCTGCTTGCACCTAGGACGCTGATTAGATGCCCTTTAGATGGTCCCAGTCTTAAACACATATAGAAAATTATTTCTTGTCAATATTTGGAAAATTCTGGAGGTGTTGTCATGGGTCTTTTTCAGTGGCTACTCTAATTCAGCTGCTACATTTTTAATCCATGCTTGCTTTGACACCATGACCATTTGTCTTGTTTGTTAGAGCTGACATGCGACAGAAACCGTTTCCTCAGATGGAGGCAGCTGGAGAGGTTTTAGGGGAGAGGAAATTCAAGAAACTGACACCTAGCTACCTCCCTCCTTCATACGTATGCACACACACAAACACAGACACACACACACTCACGGGCGTACTTTCTCTTGGCCCGCAGCGCCACCCGTTCCAGCGTCTCTCACCCTGTTATCAGTGCAGGAAGAGGCAGGGTGGTGTACTCCGATGTAACAGCAGACTCAGGATGATTCCTGTTAAATGTAGCCACTCACACAGATTCACCATGAAGAACGCAGATGTCATGACACCTGTCATGTGACGGGCCTCTTGGCATTGTTTACAGTCTACGGTTTACACAATGACGCGTTAAGTGCGGGTTTCAGCTCATTTTCCCAGATGTGATATGAGGTTTCAAATCGCGCTGCGTGAGCCAAAATGAAGGCGATGCTGCACAGGAGTGGACAATGGACCAAGTAGGGTGGAGCTTCCTG
This sequence comes from Carapus acus, assembly GCA_900312935.1. Classification (NCBI taxonomy): domain Eukaryota; kingdom Metazoa; phylum Chordata; class Actinopteri; order Ophidiiformes; family Carapidae; genus Carapus; species Carapus acus. The sequence goes on from OMPJ01024340.1 coordinate 47,267, forward strand.
GCCCCAGACAAGCAGGTCAGAAGTCAGATATGATGGTTTTACTGGGTTCACAAAGAATAACACAAACGAGATACTACGTATGTGTGTGTTCCATAACGTTTACGGTAGTCACAGTTCCTGGCCTACTTGATAATGCTGATGCAAGAGGTCTCCCCATGAAAGGCTGCCCGCATCAGAGATTGCAAAGTGCAACGCAGGTATGTAGGTTAAGATGTAACACGGTGGTACTGGGCAGCTGCCTCATTGGCGGGGTCGGCGCGAGTGTGTGAAGCAAGTGTGCCGTGAGTGTGCACGCACGGCGGCACAGACAGTTATGGCGAGTGGATAGCGAGAGTCATTATCAGTTGATTAGCGAGTGAGTCTCGCCTTTTCCTGTGAGCAGTTCTTTATTTGTGAGGGTACAAACGAGGGAGTAATGGACTCTAATGCACTTTGGCATGTACTTCAAACAGCCGATTGTCAGGAAAGCTAATCTGTGTCTCTTTCCCCCCTTCATTCTCATGTTTTGACAATAAAGATAGCCTATCTCATCCCATTACAAGCAGCCCGTCTCCCGCCTTGTCCCCGATACGTCCAATGGAGCGTGTTACCCATTGGGACGCCTGTGACACTTTGATTGTTCAGCGATCATGCCTCATATTTTAGTTTGGGACCTGGTGCTTTAGCCCAATGTTCCTAATCTAAATTCAAAGAGTAATTTGGCCAAACATGATTTGTTTAGCGTGTAAGATATGCGTTAAATATTCCACAAATTCAAAAATGCATGAAACTGTCCCATTCAATTTTTGGATTGCAACACATCTAAATCATGTGGTGTCCAAGAGCTGGAGCAATGTTTGCATATTTGAAGGAAAATAACAGGAGACGGGATTAGACGCGAAGGAAACATTTTTCACAGCCATGGTTTACACTCAGCAATGCTTGTCAAAATGCATTATACTCTCAATCATCTCCCATGCATACATGATGTATATAGAAATAGATGTATTGCAGCGTGTGTATCAACCAGAAGAAATTCATTTGTTACAGAGGAATCTGTGCAAACAGCATCACCGCCTTGGACGAATATCCTCTGGTGAGCTGTGCTGAAACAAAACTCAGAAAACAGAATTTATCAAATTTACTTCAGCACCTTTCGAGTCACACACACAGGTCAAACACACAAGCAAACTAATCTTACGCATGGCTTTCGAGTCACTTCCGCAGTCTCTAGATGTGTAGGTAATGCCATAACAACATTCAAGCTCCTTTCCTCTCGGCAGAGGAAGAGCAGTGCAAAACAAAGCTTATCCAAATGAGCCTAATTAAAACATCCAACAAAAGAAAATAAGGAATGCAAACAAAAATCAATCAGGAGAAATTAATCAGGAGTCTGGATTTACTTGAACCAGCTTCAGAAAAGGGCAGAGGAAATGAACAATGGGTGAGGGAAATGAATGGAAGAGAGGAGGTGGGCAGCTGATGGGGTGAAGGAGCGGGTGTGAGTGAACGTCGCTCTGGCTGATTCCTGTGCCGGTTTTATCTGGCGGTGCCATCCGAGGGGTGAGAGCATGGGCCGCGGCTGTGGCGGCGTCCTGGCCGTCTGCTGCTGACAGACAGGCAAAAACACTGCTTTCTTCTGCTGCTGATTAGAAACATGCAACAGGAGGGCGGAGGGCGTCTGACACGCTCACTCACACACTCCCATCAGGCAGGTCACAGTGAAGGTACATTTATATAATGCAGCAGCATCAGAGCGTCAGCTTGGTGTGTGGTGTGAATCCAAAGAAGATCGCGAAATGTCAAAAACACATGTCATTTATTTCTTTATGATTAAAACATTAAGGTAAAAAAATATTCAGAGAAAAGCGAGGACATTACATTTTAAGAGTAAACACAATTTGCCATCTTTGAGAAGAATCTCTAAAGTCATCTTTTTTGTGCCATCTGCGTCACATTTTTTTTTGAATACCCTCTTCATTGCTCTGAGTATTGAATATAAAACCCTGCGATGACCAAATAGTCCGGCCCACATCTGGTGAGAAATAAATGACAATCACTGTATATGTAGAGGCCATGACAAAAATCTACGCAAAGTGAAATGAGCAAACCGCGGTGTGTGCCCCGCAGGGTAACTCATCCCACACAGAGGGCATTGTCGGGTTTAGGGAGACGCTGCCCCCTGCTGTTGGAGCCAAGAGAGGGAGAACGTGCTGATACAGCAGATAGTAAAATGGTGATATAGTTTCACCAACGTCTTTCAAAGTCATCTGCAAAAATGCGTTATTACAACAGCAAGACATTTGGAATGAACGAAGGCTTTGATTGTCACATTTCTCATGAGGAAAATAAATAAATCTATCAAAAGCCACCCCCTGACACCCACAAAACCATTTGTTAAAGCGGGCAACAAAGACAAGGTGAAAAAAATACAGAATTTCTTTTCATCACACTTTTGTATTGAGTGATTACTTTTGGTGCATAATGTGGGATATTATCCAAAACAATATTGCACATCTCCCGGAAAAATTCTTGAGAATATTTCACAGCTTGATCGGTCTAAGGCAGAAGGTTTTTTGGCTGACTGTCTACTTGGCCTTCAGAAATATTGCATTTCAGCATAAGTTAACCAAGTGGTCCACAAACCTGTCGAAATTGTGTTCATGCATAACTTAGTCTTGGGCTTGGCCTTGAAGTGCTCTAGCCTTTAAAATGATTGACAAAATTCCCTGTGTCACCTGTATCTTAATGACCAGAAATTGAGCACTGTGTCTAAAGTATGTCCGCTTTGAAATTCTTCTTGATAACTTACATTACAACAGAGCAAACTAGACTGCTAAACTTGTGGACTTAAGACTTCCAAGGCTGAACAAAGTCACAAAGCCCGAGAGGGAGGCAACAGGGAACCCACTTAACCTTAGGCAGGAAGAGGAAATTATGTCACAGCGATGACGTAGTGTTTCAAAATAACTGCCGACTTCAGAGTGTCCACAGGAGAACAGCTTCATACTGAAGGCTTTTACAAGGCTTCCGCTGGAGGCGCTCGGGGGGGAAAAGGGGGCGTTGTTACTGCATTGCTGCACATTAAATATGTCATTGCCAACATGACCTCGACCCCGATTTCTCTTATGGCTCAAGCTGATAGCTGATGTCCTCACATGTCCTCCTGATGACTGCACACTGGTCCACAGGGCTCTGACGCCAGTCGTTACATGGAGGTTGAAAACGCCATCACCAAATAAAGCGCAGAAAAACTCTATCCCAGGGTAGGGCTGGTGAGCTGCGCAGCACTTGAGATGGATTGGAAATGCCTTCGAGATGCTCTCATGTCAGGGGCTCAGAAAGCAAAAGGTAATGCAAAGTACCGGTAAGTCATTGGATCTTAGACAGACCACTCGCCAGTAAGAGCCTGAATGGAACGGCAGAGCGTGACACAGTCAGTGGCAGCCGGTGGAGACCTGTGGAGAAGAATGGCCACAGCATTAGTTACAATCTTAAGGTGGAGCTCCCTCTCGTAAAACTAATAGAAGCTTGAATTGGGCAAAAACTCTATTAATCACAGAACAAAAGCTGGGAGTTAGAGTGAATGCGTAGGAGAGCTGCCGCGGCAACGAGATCCTATCTGCCCTGTGAGGAAGAGGATAAGTGTGTGTGTGTCTGTGTGTGTGCGTGTTAAGAGTGCTTGTGTGTCCGTGTGTTTGGCGTGTCAGTGCTCTCGACACTTGTTTGTGTTGGGTGGAGGGTTTGAGGGCGTGCGTGCTGAAGGGGGCTTTGGGGTGGTGTGCTTAAAGGTCCCCAGGGGGACTGTAGTCTCCTCTTGTCCCTTAACACTTTCCTGAAGGATTGTATTCTTTCTATCTAAGGAAAAGAGACCTGCCCTTAAGGGAAACAGCAGCAGAGGTAAGAAAACTTATGATACAACTGTCCAAGTACAGCACAGCACACAATGTCACAGGCGGAAAAGGCAAACGAATATAACACACACTGGGCAGGAGATTAACTCCATTTGAAGGAGCGAAGTAAGGGTGTACTGACCGAAGGCACGGATGAGTTCTCTCTGCACCGCCCAGGTGACGGTTTTGATGAGTGAGGCAGATGTGAGCCCAGCAAACACCATGTTGTACATGAAGACGATGTAGAAATTCCCAAGCCAGTTGTACCTCCCAAAGTCTCCCAGCAGATCGAACCGGGTTATTCCTGAGAAAATGCAGAGCAATTTCCCTAAGGATTATTATAGTTCATCAAAATAGGACTTAAAAAACCATCAGCAAAGGAATTAACTGTGTAGTACCCTAAAAGTGCTTGAGTACACATTTTACACAGTTTATTGTTTATTTATCTTCCATCCAGGGCCTTTAATGTCCTGAATCACAAGATCAGTGGATTAATAAAGTACCTATCTACCTACATACCTACCCACCTACCTAACAATTGTGCTAAAATGGCACCGATACACCCTGTCTTGGTCATAACTACTACTACATGAGACAGTTCATCATTTCAGCACCATATCACGCTGTTCAGAATCTTTGATGATCCATCATTTGTAGGAGGACCTTACCAATTGTGCGAGAGAAGACTGGCAGTGCTGAGCTGAGAATAAGCAGTGACACGCAGTTCACGATGATCTGAGGAGAGAAGACATTCTGAGGTTAGCAGGAGAAATACTGAAAAGTCTTCATTCTTTTATGATCTGTGGGGAGAGGGGGGAGTTTCTATCACATACCTGAGTTAAGTTGGTGTCCTGCGTGCGTGGCCGCAGGCTGGTGAAGAGAGGAGAACTGTAGAAGCCCACCACTGAGGAGACCATCAGGTAGCTGAGAATTTATTCATTGAGGATCACATCGCAACAGTGTCTCTCACACTTTTACACACCAGGGATCATTTACCTCATTCAACAATCTCTCACAGAAAACCTAAGTCCACACACACACTGGAAAAAAATGTGATCTAAAAATGTGATTTATCAATGTCAACTTGACAACCACTAGGAGGTGCTCAAGGACCACAAGTAGTCCACTCACCACTTTTTGAGAGAGGCAGCACTCATAAGGGACACAAACTAAACAAGCCACAAAACATATTTCCAAATTTAATGCTGAGTTGTTATTGGCTTATCCACTCACAAGGTCAGTACGGAAGGATACAAGATGAGGACAACTTGAACGGTGGCACCAAGAGACCCGAACATGGAAAACGATGCCCTCCCCAGGTGAGGATCCTGGAACAAAAAAATTGCCAAACATCAGACACCGGTGGGACTGCAGTTTCCGCAATTTCCCCCTGGCTAACACCTCACCTCCATTCCTCTGGGCATGGCTTTCTCATCTAAGAGCAACTCCAGCACATTGAAGCAGACCATGAGGACACACAACACCTGTGGAAACGCAACGTGGCAGAGACATCAGGTACCTCCACTTGAGAATAGTCTGTGCGGGTTAGACTTCAGGCATCCCCATATGTCATAGTGAACCCCTCTAGCTACTATTTGAGTACCCAGCATGTTCCTCTTGGATTCATAATAGGATAAATAATATAACAGCAACATTCCAAGCTGTATGAGCCGTCAACGCAACAGATACAAAAATAGCCACCAGGTCAAAAGAGGACCTACGAAGCCTGTGGTTATCGACAGTGACATAAATGGGCCAAGCTGTACCGTGAGAGCGAGGAGCATCAGCATTGCCAGAGGATAACCAAGGTTGCGCTGCCATGGGGACGCTTTCATTCGCATCTCTATGGGGAAGGCAAAGACATCAGCATCACCATGACTGTGTACCATACTAGTGGAGATAAGCTGAGTGAGCTGTGAGGAGAATCCCACCGAGTGCCAAGCGCCTGCTCTGGACCTGTCGGTACTCTCTTTTCATAACCTCCATGTTCAGCTTGACCCAGCATGATGTAGCGTCATCTTCAAACAGAGAATAGGCAATTAAGACTCAGGCAGGGAGCCAGGCGGGCTCCTGATTCAGTACAATAATTATTTTCCTAATAATTTACCAGTTGGTGTGTCAGTTTTGATGGACTGATAATTCAGTTTTCTGCAGAGAGAGTCCTCCTCAAAGGCGGTGCAGCTTAAGGTCTCCTCAACATTTTCCAGCAACTGGTGAAAGAACAAGTTTGTACAGTGGTCACTCATTAGCTGTGAGGTAGTAGTTCGAAGTTGTAAGGTGCAGAGTCTGGACATGGAGAGCTGTGGTGCTACTAACCCGCGGTTTCACCAGTAGGCTGCCAGTGACGCTGAACATTCGGGACAACCCAAGTGGAGTGCACACTGAGAAGTGACAAAGTACATATGTGATCTGCGGTAGGCTGAGGTTAGGAAATGGCAACAAGACTAAACCCCTCTGAGTCTTGGGCGATCAAGAGAAAGGCTTACACAGAAGCAGCAGCACTCCAAAGAGGGAGATGCCTGAGTAGAGATATGGAAGGTAATACTCCCAAAGGTCTGCAATGCAAAGAAAGAGAACAAAGGTGTCTGTTAAAAATAAACGCAAGTTAATAACACTCTCACTAATGGCCCTTTTGATGACTCACCGTAGAGACTCTTTCTGGCAATGTTGTCATGGAGAAGGGCTGATGCAACCCATACCATGCCCAGTACCAACAGAGCCAGCAGCAGGAGCAACACAACTGCTTCGTACACCCGTGCCATTACCCCCTACATGCCAAACACAATGTTTGTTGTCAGTGCGACACATAGAAGACACATAGAAGACTTGTAAAAACAAGATATAAATCTTTTCAAGGAACATCATAGTTCTTTACCCTTTTGGACCCTGCGAATCCCTCTGACTCCGTGAAGAAGTAGGCAAAGGGCATGAGGAAGACCAAGGACAGGTTGGAGAAGAGGAAGACTAGATTCCACAAGCCTTGAGAAGGGAGAGGAGAAAGGGTGAAATATGGGATGTACTGTATATTGAATATCCCTAGGTGTAGCATTTCTGTAGTACTAACATCTACCACAGTGAGGTGCAGCTCAGCTATGCACCAATGGTGTCGGGACCCTTTCCAGGACGGGGGTTCTGTTTGACTGTCTAATTGATGTGTGATCGGCTGTGTCCTGTTTTAGTTTGTTAACTGTCAGTTTGTATTAACATCTGTGTCCTATGTCTGGTCCCTTAAGCAGTGCATTCGAGTTCGGCTGCCTCGACTGATAGGTGGGTTTGCATGTTCATTTTGTTACAAACCTGTCCTATCGCGGCTTGTTAAGCAGTTTGATTTCCACTACACTGTTTAGAGTTGGTCTGGTCGTTGCATGTATGCCTTGCATGTCTGACTGTCTACCCTAGGGTCTGGTCTGTTTTTCACATAGATTCTACGTTAGCCTGAATTTGCCCATGATGACTGCCTGCCTGCCTGCCCAGTCTTGATCCTGACAAGTTCTGGATTCTATATTTTTGCCTGTTTTTGACCCTGCCTGTCGGTGGATTTCAAACAGCTTAATTAAAGATTCCCGGCAACTCACGTCTGCTCCTGCATTTGATTCCTGCTCTGAGACTCCTGACAAACAGCATTTCCAGCATACAGTGTTTATGGTACACATGAGTTTACAGTATATGAGACAAAGAGAAAAGTTGAATATTAAGAGATCGGTGGATCAGTTAAGGATTGGTTTTCATCCTTTGAGGAAAATATTTGCCAGGAGCAGTGAGGTTTGAGTAAAATACCAGATGGGAAGACCAGATGGACTTGAAACACACTCCAGTCAGAGAGGCGCAAACAATCAGGTCAATGCACTGCAATCCATAATAATTATTACGCTGTGAACAAGCCTGTGCAGTATTGATTTGGAGCTTATTAACATCGATCCTCTTCAAACCTAATCCAATGCTCACTTGTGAGAGCAGAGTGTCTATGGGCCTTAGTGGTTGCCTACACATGGTTGGCCAATAGCGCGGGCTGTACCGTGGATGAGGGATCCGTTGAGCCACTGCATGTAGTAGCTCCGCGGGAAGGTGAGCAGCACCTCGTTGGACAGTATGGAGATGGGAAGGAGGAGAACAGCACAGACTGCCACGGAGAGGGTGAAGGTACACAACCACAGCCTGCAGGGGAGGAGGGGGAGGGTGACAGTTAAGCAGGTGTTGCTGTCCAACTCAACAACATGTGTGCGTATGCTCAGCCAAACTCTACTATGCAGGTAAGAGGCCATGGGCAGGATATCACTGTCAACGTGTCAGGACAAAGAGCACAGGAACATCATGCACGTGTGCGTGCACGCTAGCGTGCACTCTCGTGTAATAAAACTACAGCCCCATGTTTCCTTGATGAGTCTGGTGCTATCGCACAAACTAAGTTACATATTGTGCTGGTAATCAAGGGAGGGGGGGCAATAGATAGCTATGGGTCAGTTAATAATTATACAGTCTCACTTACGCAATTTTATTGACTGTGGCATCCTCAATATCATCTGAAAGAGAGCAGAGAACATGTGAGATGACAGCCAGAACAAAGAGGTAATAGTTGGATCGACAACCTTTGCCACTGACATGAGCACGGAAAGACCCCCCATGACAGACAACGCTGGTGTTTATGGGGTGTTGAGTTGTGTGTTTCAGTGTTGGTGTGTGACAGCATTGAACGTGACAAGCTTTGATTGCGAGGGTCTGACACAGCAACGTGAAGAAACGCTGACCTCAGAGTGGAGGGAGGGGTTGGAGAGGGCTACAGGGGTGGAGGTCGGGAGTTGGGGACTAACTAGGGAACATTCTGTTCAAGTCAGACTCAAATTCCAAGTCAGAAAAAGAACTCAGGCAAGGGACTGCTACAAGGTAAAAACAAAGGTAAACAAAGATTTACATCTGTAAATGTTTCCATGTGCCTAATAGAACAGAGCACTGGTAAAACTGTAACAACAGATCATGTCATGCATTTCTTTCATAATTTTCACGAGTTCCAACACATGGTTGAGGGATTCACGACTTGCTGAGCCCTACTGTGAAATGAGACGACGCATATTGTCATAACATAATGCAGAGCCGAAGAGTGAAAGGCAGTTTTTCACGTTTCATCCTGCTGTGTAAAACAAACCGAGTACGATGAGGGTTGCACAATTGTCGGTTATTTGCAGGTAACAACCACTCCTCTATCATAAAAGAGAGGGCATCAGCAGATAACACTTCTCTGAATGCTTCCATCAAACAACACTTTGTCACAGCCTATGCAGAATTCCGATACACTGTGAGCTGGACATGCCACATCTGTTTCTCATTTTTGGGGGGCGGAATGGGATCTATTACACAACATTCATCACATCTTGTCGCTTTGCTTAGCTTGCTCTTCATAACAGTAGAAAATCCAGGCATTCTCAGGCGTGCCTGTCGTTGCTTGCAAAAACAAAAACTGCCAGAACCACTCTGATTGTAAAATTTGTTTTCGTGCTTTCACTCCCCCCCCCAAAAAGATGAAGTGCATTCCGACATTGCTGCCACCTCTCCGACATTGCTGCCACTTTTCCCGAGGCATGGTTCTGTGATGAATTTGACAAGCTGCACCAAAGACAGTAGATGTCAATGGACAGCAGATGCCTGCAGAGCACGTCAGAAATGCTTAGGTCAAAACAGAGGGGCCTTGGGCTACCACAGGTATCAGGTCAGCATTCTTTGCTGCTCCTCTAGTTGTGGGACATTGCTTGAAGAGGCGTTTGAAGTTACATAACCCCTGCTGGTGAACTCAAGCCAATGTCAATAGCCTGCAGTGAAACTTGTACCTTTAGCTGCGGAAGTAAACATTGGTTATACTGACATGGGAGGCACATGGTAACTGGCACAAAGGAATCTGCATCGGTAATTGGCATGTCACTTTATTAGATTTGGGTGTGTGAGTGTGAGTGTGTGGCTGTATGTCTTAACAGAAATAACACAATGCCCTACGCAAAAGCACAACGCCTACTGGTAGAACGATTTCCATGTGCTATAACTCAGCTCCACACAATTCAGACAAAGGTTTAGTGCAAATTTGGTGGAATGATTGAGATGATTGCTTTGCACCATTGCACCATAATAGGCAAAACACCTGAAGAAAACAGATTCTTATGTACCAAACGATGACTTTGTATGGTCACTTGTAAATTCTGCTTCAAAATCAAAAGCCTGTGTGAAGGAACATTTCAGGAACATTCCAGAATACTGCTGTAATCAGTAAGGCTGTCAACAGCCTGTCGACTGTGCCTTTGCTGAAGTCACAGAGCAGCCATTATGGTGAGAGTTACCATAAATCAACTATGTGAGAAACTCACCTGTGACAAACTCAGCAGGCTTCTTGAAGTGGGTCAGTATGAGGTAGCACACAATGTAGAGGTACGAGAACAGCAGTACACAGATCTGCAAACGAGACACAGAGAAGTTATAATGTCACTATCTCCACATGCTTTTGTCAATGTCACTTGAATTCGGTGAGGGGGACTTTTGTTTTAATAGTTCAAAAAAGATTCTCAAGACACACAGCACTGCAGAGGGAAAGTCGGGCCGGTTTTCAGAGGATGGTTAATGACAAGAGCAGGAAATCAAATTGTGAGCACACCTGCCTCTCACTCACCAGCCCTTACAAGGAAACATAACTTAAGCATGGATGTACTGTTGCAAAATGAAATAGAAAGCAACGATACATTTTCGTTTCAGTGTAATCTCTACAGCAGTTTCATTGGTGCTCTCTTACATCGGTTGAATACCAGTCTTGTGGTAGAATGTGTGGTACAATTTTATCTCCATTAGTCCGTTATGTCCACAAACACTATAATGAATGTCGAGTTTAAGTTTCAGTAGGGGAACAAGTACGAGCAAGATAGGATAGGATCAGTTTGCTCTAGAGATGTCCGATAATATCGGCCCACCGATATTATCGACCCACCGATATTAGCATAAAAATGTAATATCGGTATCGGATTTTTTTTTTTTGCTTTAAAACCGATAAAATAAAAACTGATAAAAATAAAATAATGCTTGCGTTACACCAAAATAGTGCCTACGCGCTCCTGAAGCGTTTAGCGGCGCACATATCGGTATCGGCAATTATCGGTATCGGTAAATTGAGAGTTGGAAAATATCGGCATATCGGATATCGGCAAAAAAGCCAATATCGGACATCCCTAGTTTGCTCAAATACAAACATTTGACAACAGCCACCATTTTTACTGGGTCATACAGACATGATTCGCGAGAGCACTTCTTTATTCCAGATGATGTTGTGGCGGCGATGACTGCAGAATAATGTCTGACATTGAAGTACGGCAGAAAACTATGCTAGGCCAATCCCCAAATATGATATACGATATCTGCATGAGATTTTCACCTGTTCACTCCAGTATCATCAAAACACAGACAGCATGAATCAGACACCAATGAGTCTGGCATCTACAGCGGAAGACACTACCAATAAAAGCATTACACAGGTTCAGAGTAAACAGACGGTTATTCACACTGTTTTGAAACCTAAATCATTAGGTGGAGCTATTAAGCGGAAGCACACACACTTTGTCTGAAATGATAGTGAATTCAATTAGGACGATGACTTGAGACAAATAGGAAGCAACAGCAGAGAGTACAAACCAATGGAGGTTGCTGGGAGACGTTCTGACAAAGAATGGAAAGTGAACCAGATTCTGACACAGAATGGAAAGTGAACCAAAAATGGTGGGACTTGAAATCATGGTTGTTCGTAACCCCACCTCTCAAAAGAATGAGGTAAACGAGCAATTTCACTCATGGTCCTAATTGAACCTGTTTGCTGCTCAGTGGAGGATAAACAAGGCTGTAAAGGATATAGAAATTAGTCACTGAGGTGGGAGGGGGAGCAGAAAAGTAGGAGTTTAGAGAAATGTATTGTGGAGTATGAAACAGATTCATTCACCAAATACATATAAGGAGACACAAAAACAGAGCCAGTGACAAACCCAATGAAAGTCTGCCTAAATATCTGAATTCTAGGAATATATCCAATTTCTGCAACAGTTCTATAACATCTGGACATAAAGAATAGGAAAAGGTGGACGCTAAATTTTGACCCTCTTTCAATGATTCAAGTAGGTGGAAAACATTGAGCCATATCCATAAAGAAAGTCTACCTAAAGACACTTCCGACACAAAAATGTCACCATTGCAAACATTGAGGCAACTTTATCTTGCAGACAAACTGACCAAACAACACTGCAGATTGCTCTCGCTATCTACACCCTATCACACTGTAAAATAAACTTTTACAGTGTTAAAGAATTTGTTGAGTTGTTTCTTATTGTTGTTACAACTGAAGAAATGCAATAGAGGACAGCAAGAAAGTGGGGAGTAGAAAAACCTGTAAACGGTATGTCTGCATGCAAGAACAAGCAGTGATTGATGTAGGTTTGTTGTTTGGACTACCACACAGCAGACCACGGGGTAAAGACCTCAAGGGAATAAAGGATGCAGTGGAATAAATCATATATAGCTTCCAAGGTCCAAGAGACATGTAGTGGAGGCAAACAGAGAGAGAGAGGGGGCCACAACTATAGGCCAGTACAACAACATTGGCATGAGCATTGTCTCTCCTCCTTCATCACTGCCTGGCAAAACAAGGAAGGAAATATGATGTGCAACTGAATTTCCTGGGGGCTCACTAAGATCAAGGACGTCTTAGACAACGAGCTCAATCCTCTCTAAATTGAAGAATTTCTGAACCCTCCATTGTATCTTGGATGAGCGCAGGAGCATTCGCAACAGGACTCTGATCCTAACAAAGTGAAAACAGTGCCAGAGAAGGTCAACAGATCCCACAACTTCACACTGAGAGTCAGACAGTCTGGGTCAACTTTGAAGGTCATATATTTTGCCATTTGCACACAGACCAGTGGTCCAGATACATATGAAATCCTCTTGCAGAGGTCTCTAAGAATCAACGTAGTGTGAAGAGGACAGATGGATCGGAGGAAAGAAAGATAGGTCAAGAGAATACGAAAACAAGAAAACACAATAGAACAAAATAAATAGAACATCTAAATGAGAGCATGAGAAAAAAATGGCACAATGGTGGAGGGGGAACTGTACACCAGTAGGGGGGTTACATCATACAAGTAAAATGATTGCACCTACAGGTTATTGCACGAGCAGATATTGTACCACTTTCAGGGATGAATTGCTTAAAATCCAAGTCCTGTCATTATTGTTTCGCCATCAGTCTGACTGTGGCAGGGAGGAAACTGTTGAAGAAGCAGGTCCTTGGGGTGATGTTGCTGTCCAGTCTCCTGTGTCTGGAGCTGTACCAGTAGTGTTTGGAGTGCGTCTCAGATGATTCCATATGCTCTTTTCCGACAGCGCTGCTCGTACATTAAGTTCATTGACGGAGTTTTTGTCCTCACAATCATCTCTGCATGCATCTCTATACAGAGCCTTCCTCTCTGCCTGTGTGGCCTTGCCATGCCAGACCTTCATGCCCTTGGTGAGGATGATCTCAATTCAATTTTATTTGTGTAGTGCCAAATCATAACAGAAGTTATCTCAATGCGCCTAATCAGCCCCTTGTAGGCCTGGCTAAGAGGACAGTGTTTCAGACCCCCTTTCCTGAGCAGCCTGATGAAGTTAAGCTGTGCTGGGCTTATTTCACTATGGCTTTGGTGTTAGGGATCTAGCTTAGGTCAGACATACAGTAACCTGCGGTCCCAGGGATCTGAACTATCCACCCTTTCCATCTGAGAGTCGTGGATGAAAGGAGGCTGTAGAGGAGGAAGCTTCTTGCGGAAGGCCAGCACTATCTCCTTGGATTTTGTCGGTGTTGAGAATGAGGTCATTCTCCTCACCATAGACAAGAATGTCGCTTATGGTGGACCTGTGCCCCGACTCATCACCGATGGAGGACAGACTGATATCATCGCTGACAACTGTGGAGGCGAATCTTGTTTGAGTAAGGCTGAGACAGGCTTCTGGATCTGGATTCTGACAACAACAAAAACAGGTTCACTCCATAGTCACTCAACTGCCGTTCTTGTGTCTTTGTTTCCCCTGCAGGCTTAGGGTGTGGGTTTGGAGGCAGTTTTTCTCGATCTACCCACGATCACTTTATTAACTCCCTCAGTTTGTGTATGTACAACAAGCAGCATACTCACCTAGGTGACATAATTCATCACAGTAAAGAGAGGCGCATTCTGGCTTTCCACACAATATGGCGTTACATCATACCGTAATTGTTTCATCATTTCATCACGAGAAAACATGTGTTAACAATGAACCCTTTTGGTTACTATGGTACTACGACCATTATGTCATTCTCTCTTCCCCAGGATCCAACAAACTGTAATTTCTGATTAATCAAACCTGCGACAGGCCAACTTGACAGGACAATGTAAACTTTATTTCAACAGTAGTTGCACACAAACTTGGCAAGCTGTTAGGGCTTCTTGCTACCGAGAGGCTGATCATTTATCACCTCACTCCAATGTTTGCACAATGCATTATGAATTAATGCACTTAAGAGGTTTACAGAAAGACCTATGAGTAAGAATCGGCACCATCTGTAAAACAAGGACACGCAAACGCAACACTGAATCTGCTCTTGAAGCAACACACTCAGTTGAGAATGTTGTGCAGCAACACATCTTAAAATCTTTCTCCTAACTTACAAGGCACTCAATAATCAGACACCATCATACCATACCTGATTGTGCCTTGTCACCCATCCAGAGCTCTGCCATCCGAAAACGCAGGGTTACTGGTGATTCCTACAATCTGTGAGAGTAGAATAGGGGGCAGGGCCTTTTACTAACAGGCTGCTGTCCTGTGGAACCGTCTTCCAGCCTCAGTCCAAGGGGCGGATAGCCTCAATATTTTTAATAGTGGGCTACAAACTTTCCTTTTCGATAAAGCTTATAGTAGACAAAACTATGCGTCCAGAATTTTATGACGCACTGAGCCTTCCTTACCTCCTCTTCCTCGATCAACTCTCCCTCTCTGCCTCAATTGCATCCATCCCTACCTGCATCCCTGTCTTGTAAATGCTTGTCACTAACTGGGCCTCTGACTTCTGTTATGATTTGGCACTCTACAAATTGAATTGACTCGACTTGACCTTTGCTTTTTTTTAAATTTCCAATGGCCGAGTAGTCTTTGTTTGGAGGGTCAGCAACACTTTGAGCAGTCTTTGTTGCATGACTGAATTCAGACATAATTTTCTCATTTAAATTACAATCACACAGCATTTATGTGCTAAGGAAAAATCATGCAAATTACACACAGCCAAATTGGACTAAACCCAAGCTGCATCTTTGAAAAGAGAAAGTTTGGAATTTCTCACCTGTCCCCGATGAGAGGGGACGTAGACAGACATGCAAGTAGCACAACAAATGAGTGAGGCTCTTCATCATGCGTCATTTGTGTACTTTGTGTTGTTGATTTACCTCCTAGGTGTTTGGTGTGTGTAACAACTCCAGGAGCTAGGTTACTCCAATTCAATAGCTGCTTAAGGCTTCAGAGACTTAGCGAACATAAGTGTGACACGGCCAACTGCAGCCGACCATGCAGCGAGGAGGCACAATGAAGAGGTGCTGTGCTGAAGTGCTGAGGCTAGCTTGGGGCTTATGGGGAAGTGTGGGGGGTGGAGCACAGATATCAGCTAATAGCATTAAGTCGTCAGGTGAAAAGGGACAATGATAAAACAAGGGCATTAGGACAGCAACGTGCAGTGGACCCTTCACGTTTATAATCCCACTAAGCGACTCACACTAGCAAGTGACACTAGTAGCACAAATGTGGTGAAAGCAGTATAATGTAGCATGGATTTCAGTCAGTGACACACCTGTAATTTGATATATTTTCCAGATAATTAGGTCATTTCTCCGCAATGTAGACCTTTGGCACTGCTGGAGCACAAGTAGTTCAGCACATTTGCCTGCTGTCTAATGTTCATAGACATGGTCGGTCTGCAGGCCTCCAAATAGATTGTAAACTGCTCTAGCTAAACTCAATAAAAGAGGTACCATACTCTTCAATGTGTTCTCAATCCAGTTATACACATGTCTTGACAAATGCGCAAGAATTACATTGTCCTCTGAATAGCAACGTGACGTAGTAAAGAATGTTGTGAATAGAGGGAGGAGGAAAGGTGGAGGTACAGTTGACAGTGAAATACTGTCACTGCCGCATGACACACTGGCACAGGTAAATGACCATTTTAAGCTTTAAGTGTGGGTCTGTAGGTGTCCATGCTTAGGCATAGTCTGTCTACAGTCTGTGAGAATACCACATGCCTCTGGAAGGTGATAGTGTTGTTTAGTCTCAAAGACAAATTCAAGACATACATGACCTGACAATCTTAAGCTCTTGGATAAAAAGATCCCATATTTCACATACTGTGCACTATGTATTTTGGAACCAAGACTATACTTGACCAAAAAACTTATCATTTTGACAAGCACTTGTCACCTGGGGTTTGCTATGAAACATCTCCTTCACAATCATTAAATCAACCATTTACGCAATCTTACATTTATTCTCAACATCATTTCAAGTTTCTGTTGTGACAATTACACACACAAGATGGATAAAATAGGTTAGCTACCGATAACAACACATGAAAGATAAGGCGAGACCTAACAGAACATTCCCTTCCAAAGTATGTCTCATCTCCTCATTTTACCACCTACCACTGGAGGGGAACAACTGCACTTTTCTGACTTTTCTAGGTAAAGGGTCAGAGTTCTTCATAGCAGCGCAGTTGACCTGTGCCCGTCTGAAGTTCAGTGTGAGCTGCAACTCACAGAGAACCTTGACAGGGGAGCCGCCAGCCACATCCATTGTTTATACCAATGTAGGGATGAAAATGTTAAGTGGGGTGGTTCAAGCAACACACCACTGGAGAGGAGACATCTGGAGAGGCGAAAGGCTGATCACGACACACCCGATGGGGGTCCGCAGGTGCTGGGGGGCCCTAAACGCGACCCCCAACGAGTCCCCGCCTAAAGAATCAGCTGCTCCCAAACAATTAATAACGTCTGCTGGGAGGTTTGTCAGGCAGGCTGTCATGTACATTGTCCTCAAACGCAATTAGTGCAGTTAATCCGGCGGGTGTATTGTCTCCCCACATATGCATATTAACCCATATAGCTGCCGAGTCGGGCGGCCGTACTTACTATCGTCTCCCTGACCCGGTTGTGGAAAAGTTGCTCCCTCACCGACACGTCGTCCGCTTCCATTCTCGGGAACCATACCAGTATCCTCCGGCTCGGGCGCGCAGGAGGGGCAACAGTTTACCAGGGTAAAAGTCGAAACATTTCACTAGTAAGGTAGGACACACGAATGTGGGCTCAGCAGCAGCGGCCGCTGAGTTAGCACTTCCACTGGAGAGATAAAAAACAAACTGGGCGGGCTCGTGGTGGGCGGGGCTAAGAGTAAAGGGGCGTGGTCAAAGACAGACACCGTCGCAACGGTGAGCAGATGAGAGGAGAAATTCACCTCACTCACTTTATTCTAAAACTATACAATGAACATGAAGTTCGTACACAAGGCCTCATTTGGTTGGAGGTTCAGAGCAGATTGGTGGGGCTAACGATCTGCTGTGGCTTCTGAAGTACATGTAACAGTTTCCACAGGTTTCTTGTTTTCAAACATTCTGCGCGGCGTCGATGGCCCTAAATATTTTTGTGGATTTTAAGGTGCACTTCCTTGTTCTATGGCGAAAAGAAAGATTGTGAGAGAGACGACAAGGTCAGAGTTTGTAAATTTGTAGTCGAAGGTGTGAGATGGACACAAAATAAAACAAACAAACAAACAAACAAACAAAAAAACAGTGGAAGACATGTAAGAAGGAGCAGAATACAACAGACTTTGTTTCAATCTGTATAATAGATCATTGATTTTTTTTTTGCAACATTATTTACTCATACCTATGACCCCTTCCAGAGTTTGCTAGATGAAGGCGTTGTTATAAACCTTTAGTGTTGTTTTTGTAATTGCTAAGATTTTCCACAACCTCCTCCAGACCTTATTACGATGTATCACTTTACTTATATAAGTATTCACTTCTTGTATCACTTTATCACGATGTGATCACCCTACCGGTTGATTTAAGAATTGTCACATGGTTATTTCAGGCCACAGCGTCACTTTCATTGTCCCGTTTCAAAGTCCATCCGCATGTTGCAACGATATGCTGCAAATACGACAATATGCTGCAACTACAACGGCCTCCGAGGATTTATCAGGGTAAGAACTTTACAGAAATGTGTACAATGTGTACAATGACCCCCAGATAGTTTGATGTATTTTTAAAGTTTCAAGGAATTGCTTATCACATAAACAAGCCTGTCGGTGAGTTTAGGCTGTATGATGATTACTATGAAATCTTCAGTGCCTTATATTTATTGCTTTCTATGTCAGACGCCAAGATGATAAGTCATAAATGTATATGAGGATATCAGTGACTGTCACATGTTCATACAAGCTCGAGAATGTATTGTTCTCATCAAAAAACAACACAAAGGTTTTATTTGTTCATTTTGCCTTGCAGGCCCACACCAGGAATGACTAATTCTCAGCAGTCCATGGATTGACAGAAGTTGAATGATGGCAAAAAGTGTCACAGTGGCTTATGCCCTTTGGGCAACTGGTGGGTTTTTGGGCCTTCATCATCTATATTTAGGAAGAGACAGTCATGCTTTGCTATGGATGATAACCATGGGAGGATTTGGGTTTGGCTGGGCGAGAGAATTCATACGTATACCTGTTTATGTTAAAGAGGCCAACCAGGAGCCACAGGATGAGAGGGAAAGCCTCCATGTCCCTGCAGCAAGCCCTGTCAGGTTTGCTGGGCAGGTGTGTGTGGGCATTTACTTTGGGACAGTGGCTCTGATGGGGCTGAGCTCCCTCAGTTTCTTCTACGTGTTTGTTCTCCCGCTATTTGTGGCAGCGGGGGTACACCTTGTGGCCAGTGCTGGCCAGCAGACCTCTGACCTTAAAAAAACTCTCACCACCTGTGTCTTAACCTCCTCATTGTTCTATGGCAGTACATTATCGCCTCTGCCCATCAGCCTTGCTGCCAGCGTAACAGCGGCACAGCATCGCAAGTTCAAATCTCCACCACCACCTGGGAGGAGACAGGAATTAGGTAAGATCGGCACTGTCATCACATCATCTGTTTAGAGTTTCAAATGAATAACATTTTGCTCCAGGGTTAACAGTTTCTTTGTCACTTTTAGGTCCACGCCTTTACAGGGTTGGACTAGCATGGTTGGCCTTCACTGCCCCACTTGGTTACTGTGTTTTCCATAATACTACGGCCACCTTGTACTACCTGTCTGACTGTATAGCAGCCCTGCTGGATATTTTCTGGTTCCTGCCTTGGCTCCGAAGCGTGGTGGAGTACATACTTTTAATTCCATACAGAATCTTGTGTGTCTTGACTGGAGGTGAATATTATGAGGAGGCTTTGAAGAGAGTTCTGAGGATACTGCTTCAAGAATACACTGAAAGAGAGATCGAGGCCTTACATGTGGGTAACATTGTTACTCTGCACTCGGCATTAACACAATGGCCTCTCCCAGCACCATTTTCTATTGTGTGCAATGGTATGCAATGTGTTGTTATATGTTGCAGGTGTTGACATTAAATGCCGAGGCCACTCGAGCAGAGATCACTCGCAGCTACAGAGAACTGGCCAAGAAATGGCATCCAGACCACAACCCCAGCAAGGACGCGGAAGAAACATTTAGAAGGATCCAGGAGGCCTATGAGCTCTTACTGCGGCGCCACAAGCCCCATCGATTCAAATAATTACTCCCTGTGGGGTGCAGGGTTTGAAGCACCACATAGGTTTATCCCTTCTAAACATGATTTATGCACCACAATCAACAGTGCTACAGTGTATCCAAATCTAAACCAAGAAAAGACATAGGCTACTTCCATTACTGTGTCAAGGATGGATGTCACATGCCTGTCAGGTTAATGTGAGCTCCTCATCGAGAAAAACAACTCTTTGCTGCCCTCCTGTGGATAGACACAGTAATGCTATTACTATGAAGCGTCTCACGAGAACAATTTAACTTATTTTGTCTTCCTGCTTGTTATTAATTATTGAGAAACAACGATCTCCGTGTATCATTCCACTGCATACAAACTCACATTTGATTATTAGATGCTACGAAAGAGATCCAAAATAGGAAGTATAAGGTGATATGTTTATAACTACTATGGAAAATGTCTATCTAAGTTTCGACCGTATTTGTATATGAGGATAACATCAACTTCATAAATTAAATCAAGGGCCCTTTAAGAGCTCGTAATTTTCAAAATATCGTCTACCACGAGTGCGCGGTTGACGTCTTGTTTTTATTGTCCTGTGCCAAGTGCTGTTGTCCTTATTTTTTTCGCATTTTCTTCACCTGTGCCAGCGCACTTAAAAAGCATCGATGCATTCGATGATCGCTGGATCAAGAGCTCTGGTGTACAATTGTTCGGTCTGTGTCTCAGCATGGGCCCGGAAGTTGTTTGGGATAGGTAAAAAAAAAAATCCGGGAGATGCTGTCGTCGCCTGGGAAAACAAACAGCGGTCCAGACAATTAAAAGGGAAAACACCAATCGGCGTCCGGGGCGAGGGAGAGGCTAGCGGACTTCACCGCGGCGCCTGGTGAGACCACCGATCGGCGTAAATTTGGAAGTATCGGCGTGTTTTTTAGGAGTTGGTAGGGTGAATGCCATTTGTCGTGTGGTCGGGTGCCATAGCAACGGCTCATGAGAAACACGGCGTAGCTCGGGCCGGCTTGACGTGCTCGTTTTTGGGGGCTGACAGCGGCGTTCGTGCCGACAATTTTGGATCCTCTCGCAACTCTCGAAACAAATTACGGTCACGGCGCCGCCGTCGCGTCGGATCGTCTGTCAGGTGGATGTTTTGGTCGCGGCGAGACCGAATCCACGGCGAGAGCGCGGAATAGTTAAATTTTCTTGTTTGTAATTGCATTCTACATTACGTTGTATTGTGGC
>OMPJ01024347.1:2583-17834 GCA_900312935.1 Carapus acus
ATTCGAATACCAAACCACAAGCCACAGAACAGCTGGTGTGAAAAATCTCCCAAAAAAATGGGACGCTCCAAAACTCAGGGCGCACTCAAGGTAAAGGAGGTAAAATTTCATTGAGAGAAACAAGCAGACGGTGGGCCAGGGCCATTTATTGAAACGTCTTTATATTAAATAACGTTTTGTACTTTATTTTGTGCGGTTTGGGGGGAGTGTTGTTTGTAAGAGTGCAGCAGGACTCCTCTGGCAATAGGTAGAGGGCATAAAACATAATCCTCTAATGACAGTCGGGAGCAATTTTGGCTCTCGTACAGTAGTTCTGCTGAGCAGATCCCCTTATTTTCCATTTGCTTACTGCTGCTGAGGCAGCAGACTGAACGGTTTGATAAGGGAGCAAAACCAGGCCTAATCCTTATATCTACTGGCCTTTCTTTCTCCCCAGTTCATCTGCATTTGCTTCTGGCTGTGGCGAGGAGGGCCAATATAGTAAACGTCTCGTTAGGGTAGGATGTGACATTGTTTTCCACAGCAACTCATTATGGTTTCTCACATAGAAGCGAATGTTCAAAAATAATCCCGTTGCCACAGGATTTCTTATACCACCCTGCACCCCGCCTCCCCTTCCACCTGCTTGCACAGCAGCACCGGAAAAATATGGTCCTACTGCTCTTGATGTTCTTGGCTCTGTGCAGACACGGCGGTCTGAGTAACACGCAAGCCGTCAGTGATTGGTGGCAATAAATCCGGCACGGATGATATTTCAAACATGAGTCGGTGAGATTATACAGCCATACAATATAGCCCGTGGTCAAACGCAGCAAAGGGGGTCAAGATGGCTATCGTCTATCAGCGGCTCGCATCATCAGCAGTGACACCATAGAAACTGATGCTAAGGGGCTTTGAAGGAGGAGATAATTAGATATAATGAGCCGTGTGGGGACGAGCACAGAGAGGACAGCTCAGGTGAACCATCGTGTGCGTGGAACTAACACACCACGAATACGACAAAAGCAGCGCTAATACGATTGGGAGCTCCAAAAATAATCTCTAATTGCGATAATTGTATTAGCTAGGCATTGACATCGTAAACAGTGCCAGGTGCACACACATATGTGGAAGTAAAGTTAAGTTCATTAACAGTGACGATCACTTAGGCGAGGCTTTAAGAGTCACCGAACGCAACTAACTTTGGACATTATTATGTTAAAGCATGAATCTATCTGTCACGATGTCATTGCTAATAACGCTGTGCATCGCTGTAAAGACACAAGCACAGCTATGCAGAGTTGGAACTATTTTTGTGTTGGCGTAATAGTAACAAAGCTACGGTGGCCTGCTCAGCTGTAGTCCCATGTTGCGGTGTTGTGGTTGAGACGTTGTGTAAAAGTGAGAGCTTTGGCTGAGGAAAGAAAAGTCTGACGTAAAAAAAAAAACAAATAAAAACACACTACAGTTAAAAGCAAGCCAGCATCATACTTTCCCCTTTTCCTTTTTACATCTAGATCGATATGTAATGGCTTGGAAATATAAGATACACAGCAAACACACGTCTTATCAGGCATCATGAAAGAACATCCTTCTTCACACAGCTGATCCATCTTTGTTCCACTCTATCAATTATGTCTCCTTACCATTTTTAAGTATTCTAATCCAACACTACCAGTATGATCGTATCAGCTCTGTTTTGCCAGACATTCTTCTCCAACAAGGGAAGAGATTCTGGCTGGCTGACAGATTGTCAGAGGAATATTCATAGCCGTTCCAGATCAGGGCCACAGCAGGCTACAGTAACCTCAGCTAGATGGTGTCAGAAAAACATGTATTGCTACAGGGTTAAACAAACTGGCCTCCTGTCTAAATAATTGCTGTTTTTTTCCCTTATCCTACCATCGTGTATCATGCATTGCCGTGCAAGAATTTTAATTTCCTTTGCTCATCTATGTGACGGGAGGTTTCGCCACCATAAACAAACCCGCTGCAGCAGAAACATTCTACATGAGTTGTTTGTCTTGAATAATGATAAGTTGAACCGGGGCGATAAAACACCTTTGAGATCATATCCTCTGTTTGGGCTTTGAGAAGTTGTTGTCGAGTCCTTCATTTGACTGCTGTCACGGCTGTTTCATGTGCATCAGCATTTGAATTTCTCCTGAAAGGAAGCACCCCTGTCTGAACCAGAACCTCTGCAGGCAGCTGAAGCAGGGGGAAAGCAAGCGACCCAGAAATACCTCAGCGTGTATTCGTGTGTGTGTGCGTGTGTGTGTTTGTGCGAGTGTGTCTTGAGGGGGGAAGACGGCGGCAGTAGATTGCAGCGGCCCCTCAGCTCCGTGTTTGCACATACAGCATCGTGCTCGATATATTTCTGCCGTCACTCAACGGAAAAAAAAAATTCAACTTGAATATGAATGTTTGGATCATTTCTTTTTTTCTGTCAGTCAAACATTGGCGAAGAGCAAAATGAGGCAGGAACACGAATTTTAGCAGAATGATCTGTTTGCTTCTTCCTCACAATGTCTGCGGTCCAGAATGCGCACAAATCAATGGTAGTACACACACTTCACAACCTACATCGCCGCTACGCGCTAGAAAATTGTGATGCTATCTGGGTATTATCGATGATGAGTGTGCTCATAATATTTGCAATCACGGTAGGAAACAAGGAAAGCCACACACACACACTCACAAACTGGATGGAGACATCCCATCCCGGGTGCGACGAAGGAGGCGAAGGCGATTGAATGCATCACACGGGCAGAGCAGTTCTTTTATGCGTCCGCCATTACGCTCTCGTGACGAGACGGCGAAGTGTTGACGTGTGTGGGCACGAGTGTTAGTATGGCTGGCAGTCATAACATGACAGCTCTGGGTAAAAACGGGAGGCAGAGTGGGCCGACTCATAAAGGATTTGAGAGCAGATGGCTGTCAGAGCGCCGATCCCCTCCTGCCCGCGTCTCTGACCCAGTGTCATTTTCCTGTATGGGAGGCGGCTCGAGCCCACTGATCTCTCATACTGGAGCTTGTCCTTGGAGTGGCTTCCATTCTGGCTCTGATCTAGGTGTGTGTGTGTGGAGGAGGGACACTTCCTGTGATGAACCAGTGCAATTACAGCGGGACTGGCTGTCACACACCGAGGAGGGTTGCGGCAGCACTTAATAGGTATGATCAACTCTGAACTTCACCGTTGGCCCTTCAAAACAATCCCTCGCATCAGGTCTGCTCGGCCATTTTCGCTCATGCTTCCTCGCCCCTGCAGATGTTTCACATCTACATTGCATCGCCGCGGCCTTATTTGCAATTTTGATCGCTTTCCCCCCAAGCTGTTACAGAAATATGCTTGTAAATCAAGTCATCCTAAGCATTGTTTTGGAGACACGACAAACAGAATGATGATCTCATAAAGTCTGTGTAAAAGGGGGAAAAAAAGAGGAATATGAAATATGTATGATGCGTTTGGAACAAATCCCATTGTGTATTTGCTTTTGCCTTTCCTTTGACTGCGAAGCAGAGTGGAAGACTGCGCTACACTCTCAAGAGACGCCTGTAGACAAATGCTGGCTCTATCAAAACTTCAGTGAGGGGAGGAATGGAGGGAGCGGGAGGGAACGGAGGAGGGTTGACACCATCCGCTGCTGAGGGGAGTGGGAGTGCAGGGGGAGAACAAAGTGCCCCAGACTGTCTGCGCTTGGAGTCTGACTCACCGCAGCACCAGCCTCCACTTCTGAACGGTTTCTATAGTGACACCTAATGGCAACTGAGTGAAAAGGAGATATTCACCTCTACTCGATTTCACTTCAGGGACGATGTAGGCAGGTCACATTGATATTAATCACTGTAGAACATTGATGAATTACTCTCTCTGATTTTTGATTTTGGGAGGGAGGGCATGGTGCTCCTTTTTTCTCATTCTTTGATTCTTTTTCAGGATACTTCACCTCTGAAGAATAATGGTACTTCTAACTTAGAGTTAGACTTAGACTTTACTATGCGCACCAGGAAGGTGTTCATAGAAGTCAAACCTCTTCGCTTCCACAGAAGACTGTAGAAACCTGCGCCATCCCAGATCGACATGGCAAACCAAAAACAATCAATCTTTTCCAAAGTAGTGAATGGTTCCGCTCCCACACTTCACACTCAGTTAAGTGAAACATCTTCTGCCTCTGTCTCCCACCATGTTCCAGTCTTACTGGCGAGGTTGCAGCCATTGCAAGCAGGAGCCCGTCCACAAAGCAGCAGGACACCACCAAGACCTTGTCGGTCTTCTCAAACCACACCAAGCCTTGTTGCTCCTGGGTAACGTGTGACTATAACTCAGCCAAAGGCTTTGGCCTTGTTGAACTATGGTACCTCCACACAGGAGATGTAGCTGGAAGTGCTTTTGACACACACTATCCATGTTCACAGATACAGTAAAGTCTCCACGTTACGTACCTGAAAGTCCTTTTAGCGTGTTTTGGGCCTCTCTCTCTGTGAGCTAATAATAGTCATTTATAAATGAGACCAATCAAAAATAAGGGATCAAAGGCGTAACCTCCGAAATCAAGCAGTGTAAATGAGACTTTAAAAATGTAACCGGATTAGCTCCTCCTCAAGCGTTTGCTATCCCGGAACATAAAGCTAACCTCTGCCTACGTCTAATGTGTTATTTATGAACACAGTGCGCAATATTAAAATTAACCACGTTGCGTAACAATTCCGCCGGTATTAGTTTGTAATCAAATCTTAATCTTGCGGAATGCATTAAGGCCTACATACTAACTGATTAATCACACTAATGTAATTCTGTTGCGTGGTATCCACTCTGGCTTGACTTCAATTCATTACCAGGCACACTTTTTGGCACTGGAGCTATGTTTAAATCTCAATGTACAGAGCCAAAAAAAAAAAAAAATCCGACTTCTCAGCGGTTGAAAGTTAATTATTCATCAGTTCCCCTTTCCACAGCCAGCCAGGAACAGCAGGAGAGCAACGTGCTACTGCTTCTTCTTTAGTCCCTTTGAGAGTATCAGAAGTTTAAAGGCACGATTCAACGATAATTGGAATGCGTACGTTGTTCCGAGTCTGGCGGAGTCAGACAAAGCCAAAAAAGAATACCAGACAAAAATAGCATCAAATGCTCTCCTTTAGAGGCCAGCGAACACCGATGGGACTAACATGCCATATTGATTATACCTGCGTCCCTTTTGTATAGATGAGTGCACACTTACATATTTGGTCATTGGGAACACTCTCATGTTTTCGCTAATTTTTCGTATGATTTATTGTAATATTTTGGCATTGTAAGCAACCAGTGCCAGATGGGAAGAGAGGACTCACGTAGCCTTGATCATTGTTAATCCAAACCAAATTCACAGGCCTTGACCTCACTGTGACCGAGTAAATTGTTCAACTTCTAACCCCAACAAAGCCTCTACAAGTTTATCTATTTTTTTTTTCATTTTGACTGGCAAAATTCTTTGCAAGAAGCAGAGGCACAAATTGCACAATTTATTCCAAAGCTGAAAAAAGAAATGCTTTACAACTGCTTATCAGACTCATAACCTGTTTGGATGCCTTTGAATACATTCTCAGGAATTTTTTGATCTCTGGTGATGAAAAGCTGGCTCGGTAAAAAGAAAAAGTAAAAGAAAATGTGAAAGGCGTATTAAATTAATGTGAACATGCAACACCTTCAGCCCTCTCCTCTGAATCAAGTGAACAAACTTCAAAACTTGCACATCATTGGCACTGCTTTCATTAGAATAGTCACACATTTGGAAAAACATCACCGACGTTAACAAACATAATACACTAAAATAGAGACTTCCACCTAACACTCCTGCGGTAGCATTGTGATGCTCTTCTTGGTTCGTGGCTGCAGTTTTAAAGAGGTGCCTGTGTAACCATGTAGATGTGTCAGAACAACATCAAAAAATACCTCGTTAATTTCGTATTTTTGCTTTTAATTTGGTATTTCACCATTTGTATGATAATCAACAGTTTGCAAAGCTGTTGGGAAGGGCAGAGACACCTGAATTACTGCAACTCCATCAGGATTTCATGAAAAAATGGCATTTCGTGTTATTGAGCTCTAAGCTGTTACGCTTAGCAGAGGACACTGCGTAACTGAGGAAAACAAATAACATTCGGTGAAAGAGTAATGAAAGTGCCATTCCACTGATCGGCAGGGAATCAACAAAACACGCCATCTCTGTTGCATCCCTGCCACTTATTAATAAGATCAGCAATAATATGAAAACAAAGCACACTTGCAATATCCTGCTTATTTCAATGGGACAGCGAAAATTCACTCCACTATGATTAACATTCTGAATTTATACTGTAAATTGAACAATTCAGTGGATGCCACCGAGTGTTTGTGCACACTCTAACCAACGGTTTAAAGGCATTACTACACGGCAAATGCCACAATTCCAGTGATTTAACTATCCATCTTGCAAACAACAACAGAAAACACTGAGAGCTGCTGCAAAGCCCAAAAAATAAATGCAAATGGTGGAGTCCTTCATAGTATAATTTGTGTCCTCCCGTGAGTAACTATTCCTTGCACAGCACAGCCAAAAAGAAATGTGTCATCACAAAGAAGATGCTCACAAACCTGTTGCCTCTCTTTTGTTCAGCGCAGACAGGCGACACAAAAAATATAATCAAACATCTTTCATCTTCTTTTACAGGACAATTCAAAACAGAAAGGGATGTTGTCGTGTACGATGCACGTTGTCAACAATTACTTTCTTTGGGCAAAAGAAACAAAGCTATTTCAGCACACCCAATTTGTAATGCTGTGCTTGCTTGTGCTGAACGGAGGATGAGAAACTGTTAGAATAACAGCAAAGGGTTGTAAGAATAACGAGGGATTCACAAAGTTCTTGACATTTCCAGCAAAACATCTGAGCGAAATGCTCAATTCTAATAGACACCTTATTTAAGTGTGAAAATCAAGGAAAGGAAGGAAAAAACACATTTCTGTTTGTCACCTGTACTTGAGAAGGATGTGTGGATACAAAATGTTTTGACAGCAGAACAAAAGATGATCAGCTGTGTGTGTCAGCGAATTCATGGCGCCAATAATAGTTGTGCAGAGGTCTTCTAACAAATTTAGAGTTGCACCTCCTTATGGCCACAAGTTGTCTCACAGAGCATCCATCTGACCTGGATTCCGAAACTTTGACACACTCTGATAACCTCAATCAGGCTGTTACAGACGAGGGCGTCTTTGGGCAGGAGGCGGCAGCTCCCTGGGCTCAGGTCATGGGAGAGGAACGCAATATGCTCATGGGAAACAAAATGAGTTTGAAGAAATTTAGCATCATCTCTACTCAGGTGAGAAGAAAACATGACATTTAATTAAAATAATTGGCAGGGGGTAAAATGCTCTCCAACATATGGCAATGATAATCAAATTCAGACATAGCGCACTTGTTTGCATACCTAGTATTTATCAAATTCATCAAATCATTGTGAAAGGGTATCTTTGTGCAAAACATCATTGAGTGATGTGAGTGTGTTACACTGCGTGAGACTACTTGACCGTCCTGGATAGATTTTGTGTTCTCGATTCTAATTTTGAAATTTTAAAATTGGCTCTGATTGCCGTTTTTGTTGTCTTTGTCAAGTTCCAGGAACTGACACAACAAGGTAGGAAGGTACAAGCAGCAAAGATCAGTTTGTGCTAAGCAGGCACATTCTACCATAATCCATCAAGCAAATTATTCTTGATTGTCAATCAATCAATCGATCAATAAATTTTTTGACAAAAGAAGAATCCTTGATAGAGGCAGCTTCAGGCAAGATTTCCCATCCATGAACAACAGCATGTGCAACGGGAACCACTGACAGCAGGAAAATGATAATGACAAAATGCTCACCAGTGGAAAGAGAGCAAGAGACGAAGAGGCACAGAGGGAAAGAGAAAGAAAGTGAGACAGAGAGGGGTAGAGAGAGATATAATGTATGAAGCAAAGAATGCACAAGGTGTCCAAGAGAGAAGGATGAGAAGCCCAAAATGGCTGTGGCGAGGAGGTGAAAAGTGGGATGAAGGCACTGTGAGGCTTGTGTTGATGAAAACCACAGGCGGTGCAGGAGGGAGGATTGACCTGCTGGTTGAGGAGCGGACAGAACCTGGAAAAACTTGAGGAGAACAGAGATTGGGAGAGAGGTGGCATATTCCTTATCCAAAAAAAGGAGCTTACTTTGTAAAAGTGATTTTGTAAAATATGCTGTTTAACGCCTCAACCTTTATGCAGTCTTAGTTTAGCTAGCATATTTCTTTTCTTATCTTTTCACAGGAATGTAAAAACTGGTACTTCAGCGAGACAAATCCAATGCATAACTATGTTTAAAAATCGTGTGAGAGAAATACTCAATAAAATTAGGTTACTTTTGTATATATCTCAAATTGTAATTTATCAATTTGAATCACTAATAAAACACACTACATGTACCAGACCAATCGTGTCGCTTGGGCATCATTAGGCGCGGCCAATCATCGTAGACTTCAAAGATTTCACACACATATTTGCAATTTTCCCCTCTGGCATCGGGGAGGAGTACAGTATTTCTGGTTTTGGTGCATGCCTCTGTGCTGCAGTGTGGAATCAGAGATGAAGGTGTTGTTATTTTTAGACAGCTGCGCGCTTCTACAGAGTTGTCAGGTCGTTGTAAAAGTAGAAAAGCAGTCGGTTAGTTGTCTGCCAGTAAAAGTTTCGGGGTCATTCGCGGGTGAACCTCGAGAAGCTGCAGCACGCACGCGCCGCTGCCGCGCGCGGCTCCTGCTATGACGGCAAGGTTGCATCAGAATAGCAACATCCGGGTACGTCATCACATCACACCGGCTCCCTTCAGTCTCCCTGCCACGCTGACCCAGCTACACGTCGTCCCCGCGGGCTGTGTTTAAAGCACCCTCGCTAATGGCTGAACAGACTGTAGAGGAGAAAATTAGTGCGCTGCAGATGGACGAAAGTAAAAAAGCGGTAAGTTAGTGCTCGCAGCGGCGACATTTATGCTTCGGAAGCTAATTTTAGCCGGCTAGCTGTCTGGATCAGGTCGTCGGGATGTAGCAATGTGACGCTGGTCCTGTGGCAAGTAGTGTTACCCACCAACTTTGTGTTGTTATCTACAAGGCTGAAGGATTTGGTGCGTGTGTAAGTATAAATGAAATCATTGTCTCAGGGGTTCGTGCACTTGCAACTATCCGGGGAGAGGGGGACCAACCTGATCACAGTCAGCTCTCAGTCAATTCGGCACTCTTGTTATTTTTGCCTGTGTATAAGCATCTCACTCTGCGGGTTGTTGAATGCACAAATGAATGGAGGGTGTCTGATTTATTTAAGTTGGGATCGGGAGGTGTTGTTGCTACTGTAGTGCGATCGCGCTGTTCTGCCATTAAGAATCAAACTGAAACTTTGGGTTGTAGCGGTTAATGCACACAAAGTGTGTGTGTGTGAGAGAGAGAGAGAGTCAAAGAGGTGGAAGAGGAGAGATACGTAGAGGGGTCTTCATCCAGTTCTGATTGATACAAGGCCTCAGTATTTTAAATTGATTATGCATTTTCGCAGGGAACCGGAAAACAGAAGGTCAAAGCAGGTGGAGACTCCACTGTAAGGGCTGAGGTGAGTCATCACGCTGGTTCTTTTTCAAGATTTATCTTTTCAGTTTTGCAATATCCAGCCCTTTTGGTTTCATTTTTGTCTGATGTAATTGGAGCTGCCTGTAAGCAACCTCATTGCTTACAGGCAGCAACAAGTTGGTTTTGTGTTTTGCTTTTGGTACAGATGAAAATGTTGCCTGCCCATCACAGACATATCTTTGCATTCCTTTTTAGCTCGCCCCTCCACCTGAGTACATTGAAAGTCGCCTGTCATTGTACACAAAGCTGAAAGCTGAGCACGATGGTCTATTGGCAGAGAGGGCTGCAAACAACAGCCGGGCCATTAAGGTCACCCTTCCTGATGGGAAGGTAGTTGATGCAGAGTCCTGGAAGACTACGCCATACCAAGTGGCCTGTGGAATCAGGTAACTTTGGATAAAGGAACACTGTAATGATGTTGAATTGTGTGGGTGTTCCCTGTTTTCAGTGGTTGTACTATTGCAGAAATGCAAATGTTTTGACATGTCGAGATTGGTACGTCCAAACAAAGGAATATGTCACAAAAACAAAAATAAGATGATTCTCACTAATCCAGAAACATAATATAGTGTCAGAGATTGCTCCAAAATTACAAGAACATCAGAGGAACAAGACTGAAAGAGATCAGTGTTCATTAAACATCAATTATGAAAATCAAAAGATTGGAACACATTCCTGGCTGTGCTTTAGATAACTGGAGAGCTAGACAGTACATAAGAAAGGTTATAAACATAACATTTGTAAAACCAAAAAACAGGTTGGAATTATTGATGAGGATGGGAATAACCTCCCTCACTCTTCAAAACTGTAGTTTGATGGCCAATAGCTTTGAACACAGACATCCTCTGGCCATGGTACTATGTTATCTCCGAACTCACCAGGATTTGAGTGACAGTGACTATTTCAACTAAGTCTTAGCTCATCGAGGATTGTCCCATGTTGTGTCCCTAAGCCAAGGCCTGGCGGACAACACTGTCATAGCCAAAGTGAATACACTCGTGTGGGACCTAGACAGACCATTGGAGGAAGACTGCAGCCTGGAGTTGCTCAAGTTCGACGATGAAGAGGCCCAAGCTGTAAGTTTTCAACAACTCGCGTTAACAGAACAAGATGCCCTCAACCGGTGCAGCATGCATGTCAGCGTTCCTTTGCCTAATTGTAGCGATAGAGCTTGACAAACCAGATCTGTACCGGCGCCTTGTTGAAGATAATTAATGACAATAAAGATGCATCATTGTGCAAATTATGGTACACGGTAAAGACGTTTTAAGCTGTAACTTCTGCTTGTCGAAACTTCATCAGGTGTACTGGCACTCAAGTGCCCACATACTGGGTGAAGCGATGGAGCGAGTGTATGGCGGCTGCCTGTGCTATGGTCCTCCAATTGAGAGTGGCTTCTACTACGACATGTTCCTAGAGAATAATGAGTGAGCGTAACTTTTTGTGTACTTAAGTACAAGTGTAAGTCCGCCCACATCTGAAAGGTGTGTGCAGTCAAGTTTAGCAGCAATCCGTCAGGGTTGTTCTTGGCAAACAAAGATGGTATAAACAAAGCAATGCTAATATGAAGGTGCATATTTTCAGGCGTAGATTTCAAATGTCAGCCGTGTTTGTGTGGTATGAGATCTGCGCATTGAAAGACTTCACCTGGCTGTAGAATGCGAGATTTGTGTGGCTAATTATCGTTCTATTTTTTCATGAAGCAGTCTTTATACTGCTGTTATATTTAACAGTTGTACAAGGATGTTTTGACACTGCTTAACCTGAAAAGAGATGGGTGTTAAGTATTCGCCCATGCTTTGCAAGGTCATCTGTTTGACAGTTTCAGAATTGGAAATTTCAAACAGAACCGCTAATAATCATGGTCTCCTCCAGAAACTGGGGCACGCCGAATTTCGGTTCGGAAGCACTTTGCATACTGATGTTGGAAATATCTCGTCTTTGTTGTGTTTACCTCCTAATGTTTTGGACAGGGGTGTATCCAGCAACGACTTTCCTGGTCTGGAAACTCTCTGCAAGAAAATAATCAAGGAGAAGCAGCCCTTTGAGAGGCTGGAGATAAAGAAAGAAACTCTGCTCGAGATGTTCAAGGTAACTAAACAAGGTTGCATTCGAACACAAATGTGAATACTGAATGTAATGTGCACATCATTTTACTTTGAAATTCCCCCTCTCCATGACAGTACAATAAGTTCAAGTGCCGGATTCTGAATGAGAAAGTGACCACCCCCACCACCACTGTGTACAGGTGAGCGGTGTAAAGGTTACATTTCAGTCATGTAAGTGATAGCTCTTCTCCAAGCTGCCTGTTTATCAATTGTCAAGTGTTGTATCAAGAAATATGTTGTATTACATGTAGGTGTGGTCCCTTAATCGACTTGTGCCGAGGGCCTCATGTAAGGCATACTGGAAAAATCAAAGCTCTGAAAATTCACAAGGTGAGCTTTTGATTTTCTGTTTCAATACGGGTGTTTATTAGGGCTGGGTATTGTTAAGAACCTCACGATTCGATTCAATTTCGATTGTTTGGGTAACAATTCGATTCGATTTCGATTCGATATTGTTTTAAACCCTTCGATATCGATTCAGTAATAAGTCGAAATGCACAAATAATTGATAATGTTGATAATTTAATTTCAAAATATTTTTTTTCATGCCCACATGAACAGCCAAGGTATATCATAGCATTTTCTAGCACTGAAAAATCTGTCAATAGCATGAATTAGCGCAATAATGTGTGCTGAATATGGAATACAAAAGTAAGAAATATGACAGTACTGTATTAAAACTAAAGTGCATGTAATCTTTAATTATATTTCTTTTCTCTTGGCAATTGTGTTGTAACTCACAACATTTCGGAGCAATAAAACAATTGAATATGAACCTCTCGATTCGATTTCGATTCTTAGGATTAAGTTTATCGTTTTTCTCTTGTCGCTTTGTTCCCTGTTTAAGTGGGAACTGGAAGTAATTCCAGACATCGGAACTCTTTCCACCGCTTGCCATTTTGTGGTTGAGGCCGCCTCCGTACATAAAACGCGATTCACGAGATGTTGCGCCAGGGGGTGAATCGATTCAGCGGTAGTGCTGAATCGATATCGAATCGAAGGGGAGATAATTGCGATGCATCGATTTTTCAATATTTTTACCCACCCTAGTGTTTTTGTCACCCTGTATTTGTGTTAAAACTGCTTTTTTTTTTATTACATACATTCATGTGTGCAGTAGCTAAAATTAATTAGTCGCTTTTATGCAGTTTTTGTCCTGAATATTTGTCTCTTAGCGCATTTGGCCCCATTTCCTAAACAAAGCTACCTGAGGCTTTATCCTCAAGGGAAAAGAGGAACCCAAAAAAAGTTATCTAAGCTTACACATTTGTGCCATGCCAGAATTCATCCACCTACTGGGAGGGAAAGGCGGACATGGAAACTCTCCAGAGGATCTATGGAATTTCCTTCCCTGACCCTAAAATGCTTAAAGAATGGGAGAAGTTCCAGGAGGAGGCCAAGAACCGAGATCATCGCAAACTGGGCCGAGTATGTCATAGATATAAATAGCATGCTTATTGGCAAAACTGCCAACAATGTGTTTTCTAGAGAATTTTCTCCATGCAGGAGCTTGTTTAGTGCTTGAGAAAAG
The DNA here is from genome assembly GCA_900312935.1 of Carapus acus. Classification (NCBI taxonomy): domain Eukaryota; kingdom Metazoa; phylum Chordata; class Actinopteri; order Ophidiiformes; family Carapidae; genus Carapus; species Carapus acus. The sequence continues at coordinate 15,842 of OMPJ01024347.1, forward strand.
TTAAAAGTTGTGATTGCGAGATGATGTGACAGCATTGATACAGGTGAACGTCCAGTTTTGTGATTAAGACCTGCAGTTGTGACACTTATCAGACGCTGAAGAAATTCATCCATGTGCTGACAGCAGTTTTTTTCTTTGGTGTTTACCGCCATATGTCTGACCAATGTACATCTATCTGTGACATCATGCCGGCTAAAAAAAGTGATCTTAGGTGTAACGCTGAAGAAACATCTTCATTTTTTAATGATCCCTGCTGAGTAAGAAAAGCAGAAAGCCGGTGAATGGCAACAGAGCAGTTAAAATTAGTCTGTCCCACAAGTAGGTTATTTCATCGTCTTCATTTGGAACCTGCGAGGTTGCACAAGCACATCTAAAATTTAATCAGACACTAATAAACTCCCTGTGTTTTGCAGGAGCAGGACTTGTTCTTCTTCCATGACCTGAGCCCGGGGAGCTGCTTCTTCCTGCCAAAAGGGGCCTTCATCTATAACACCTTGATTGAGTTCATCAGAGTAAGTGTGAGAGACTAAGGGCAGTAAGATGCCATTTCAAATAGCCTGTTATTCCAAATAGCTGGGAGACTAAAACAATATCTCTTGAATGCAAGCATTTAAATTTACTGATACTTAAGAATCTACTCCCCATTTTGAATGGAGGATGATAACAAAACATTGCAAAACTCTCCAAAAACATAGGTGTCAGAATTCTCAGCTAAGACCATGTTTGAATGTGTTTTTACTTTTGGAACAGAAAAGTCTTTATTCATCAGATGTTGGCAAAATTCCTTGGCATCGACCATGCAAAGCAGCGGAAATTATGCTGGACAGGTGAATGAGAAGAGAGAGTACAGCGGCACGGGCAGACACAAGTGTCACAGTTGTTTTGTGACAAATAGATAGCCAGCAAGCTGAAATGCAAGTTTTACAAGATGTTCACAAGATGTGTCATGCTGCATGTTTTAGAGACAGTTGCTCTGTCTGAAAGAAGTGACAATCTTTCAAGGTGAAATTCCCAGAAGGCTCATGCAATCATGATACATATAATCTATAGTAAGTGTAGTGTTTTCCACAATACGGTGTGAACTGATCTTGGTCCAGGTCTGATCCAGGTCATTGCGGTATGCTGTCCAGTCCGCGGCCCCTTGGGAGGAGAATCCCAGCCCTACATGGAACAGATGAAAATACTAGAAAAAGATAGTTTGCGAAAGCGAGACTAGAAATGGATGTGTGCGCGAAACAACTGTCCGTATTTTGTTCAAAACAGGGAATCTCCACATTCTGTTCCAGCCGTGCAAACCATTTTGGCATCGCAGCTTAGAGTTTGTCTCGGAAATCTTGTGGAATTCACCCATTATTCCCGATCTGCCCTCAGACCTAAAACGTGTTCGGTGGCAGTATTTTGTATCCAGAACTCCAGATTGTCTGACAACAAATCAATTCAGTCGGGGCCGAGGTTTGGAGACTGCACTGGCCAGTCTGTTAAGGAATAAAATACTGGCTGAATGCTCCATTTGTAAACCGCTCTTGCATGATCTGAGGCAGCACTTAGTGTAATTGTGGTTAAGTTAAGTTAAGTTAAGTTAAGTTAAGTTAAGTTAAGTTAAGTTAAGTTAAGTTAAGTTAAGTTGAGTTGAGTTGAGTTGAATTGAATTGAATTGAATTGAATTGAATTGAATTGAATTATATTACATTGCATTACATTACATTACATTAAATGGAATTAAATGGGTTGCTTATGGCTTAATGCTTCATTATGGTCAAGTTTGCAATAGCCACAGTTGTCACAGATTTTCTTTTTTCGGTATGCAGTTCCTACATTGCCAGCATCAAAACATCCTCTACTGACTGTACTCATTTTGACATAAAGTTCATGTTTGCAAGTACACAAGCACATGTTCCGCATCTTTGACTTAACAACTTCAACTCATAGAAATCTGCCCAAAGCACATATTTTGTACAAGGGCGCTAATACATCTTCGTTGTGTTCCATATTG
>OMPJ01024347.1:17854-29234 GCA_900312935.1 Carapus acus
AATTAAATTAAATTAAATTAAATTAAATTAAATTAAATTAAATTGAATTGAATTGAATTGAATTGAATTGAATTGAATTAAATTAAATTAAATTAAATTAAATTAAATTAAATTAAATTAAATTACATGGAATTAAATGGGTCACTTATGGCTTAATGCTTCATTATGGTCAAGTTTGCAATAGCCGCAATTCCTATATTGCCAGCATCAAAACATCCTCTAATCACTGTACTCATTTTAACATAAAGTTCGTGTTTGCAAGTACTCAAGCACATGTTTTGCATCTTTGACTTAACAACTTCAACTCATAGAAATCTGCCCAAAGCACATATTTTGTACAAGGGCACTAATACATCTTCGTTGTGTTCCATATTGTTTTCTTTGTATTTCCACTTAAAAGACCAGCATTCTGGTATCGCCCCTTCACCTTAGCAAATAGGGCTAGTGATTTGCCACTATTGTTTCAATAAAGCTGTCAGCTGAGGGCATCTGAGGCAGTGGCTTTTATCCCTCCGCACTGTTGTGCCCCGAGGCGTCTAAACTTATCTTTCCGTAATGGTTAGAACCAGTTTGCACTTTCTTTGTGGAGGGAAAGTGCATACCTTTCTATTATACATTCGGTTCCGTGGCAACGTCTTGAACGTAGAAGTCATTTTGCAAACCTTGTATGGTCTGATCTGTTTTTGAAGAAAGCTTTATTCACTCACACCATTATGACACCATGAATGTGAATGTACTAAGATTGATTCTTCAGGTACTCGAGTAGCTGAGTAAAAGGTCATTTTTATTGACTGGTCTAAACAGCAATGTAGCTTTCGGCTGTACAAAAATAATCAGACAGGCCTTTGCTGGTGATAACTAAACCTTTGAAGGTGGTTAAGAACAGCTATTATTTATAATTGTTCCAAACTGTGTATATTTCTGAATATATTTCCTCTGTATATAGATTTTTCTTATTTTTCTTTTTCTTTTTTATACCATTTTGCGTCGGAGAGATAGAGGGAACTGCCTAGACTATTTTTATTATCAGTTGGATTTTATGATATTGTCAACTAAAGGAAATATCCGCAATTAGTCTTTTTACTCACTAGTACGGTACAACTTAATTTTGTAAATGTTTGCGACACAAACATCCCAATTGATCAATCAGCAAAATTTCGCTCACATTCATCAACAGATTCCCTCCATCTGTTCCCAGAATGAATCATGAATGAATGTTGAATCATCTAATGTTTGCCTTTTGAATATTACATTTCATTATTTTGTCCATAAAACACAAATGCTTGCCCGGTTTTCTTGTACGAAAGATTGATAATGAACCTAGAAACACATTATTCATACTTATTTATGAGGCATTAGTGATGCATTTGATCTTGTTGAACAGAGGTGATGGACAACAATGGAGACTCCAACTAACCAGTCAAAATTTCAAAGCGGTACATTATTTTGCATGGCTGTCTGCACTGCTTTTGGGCTAAAATGTTGTCATTTTTACAAACTTTTACTTCAGGAAATGCTTTGTACAGTGTTATTGGGTGGAGACATTTACATTGCATCTGTGTACTGGCTGTTGATTTTGTGTAAAATTATATTTTTGATACTAGAGTGAGTACACAAAGAGGGGTTTCCAGGAGGTGGTGACACCCAACATCTACAACAGCAAACTATGGCAAACCTCTGGGCATTGGCAGCACTACAGCGAGAACATGTTCTCCTTCGAGGTGGAGAAGGAGATATTTGCTCTCAAACCGATGAACTGCCCCGGCCACTGGTAAGTTTGGCTTTTGGCGACTCTTGGACTGTTTTTTTCATATGGCTACGTAGCAGTGAAATATTACGGTAATTGGTTCATATCCACTCTCAGTATATGTGCAAGTGTTATTTAATCTACCACAGACATAACCCTACAGTATTTTGGAAAACTGATTCAGCACTAATTTGATCGTTGTTACAATTCATCCTGCTGCGTAATCACCCCAAACAAACATTTTACGATGTAACAACTGCTTCATGCCAACATTAGTGCATAAGAATCTTTTTTTTTTTCCTTCGGTAGCAGTGTTATTGGCTTATTGAATGTTTTAGTTTTCAACCAAATTAACACTACGTACTATTACATTAATAAACCTGACTCAGACTCTCTCTCTTCCAGTCCTTGTCCTTTTAAACACATCCAATTTTGTACCAGTTGGAAAGCCCCATGGAGATATCTTTGAAATGGAAATTAGGCTTGTACAACACAACTTAATTAAATTGGATGTCACTAAATTCAAATATTGAATCTATTGTCATAAAGCCATTATCGGAAATTTCACTTTTCTCAACTACCCATTCATTCTGCAGAATAATCTGTGTTTAATTTTCTTCACCATTGACCACCAGCCTGATGTTTGACCATCGGCCACGCTCCTGGAGAGAGTTGCCCTTGCGCATGGCCGACTTCGGTGTCCTGCACAGAAACGAGTTGTCGGGAGCTTTGACCGGCCTCACTCGCGTTCGACGATTCCAGCAAGATGATGCTCACATTTTCTGCTCCATGGACCAGGTTAGCTCATAGCATCACTGGCAAGAAACTCAACTGTCCGTACTCGACTCGAGATAAGAACACACTCCATCAGCAAATTGCTGAGTGCATTTTTACTTTAATAATAATAATGATAATAATGATAATAATGATAATAATGATAATGATAATAATAATGGTATAATAATAATATAATAATAATAATAATAATAATAATAATACATTTTATTTATATGGCACCTTTCAAGACACTCAAGGTCGCCTAACAGACATAGAAACAAAACATACAAAACAACACAGATTTAAAATAATGAAAAAAGCACAAAGCTTGCATCAGTCTTTATCTTCATCATCTTTAATGACAGTATTCTCCTCCATGTTTATTTAAAACCCTTTTGTTTGGATGCTGCCAAAAATTTTAGATTGGCAAATCCCCACATTTTACAGTAGATGCTGTGACATGGTCTTGCTCTAGTTTGCAGTGTTGTTTTTTACCTCTTCAAAGGGTCATTTATTTGTTCCTTAAAGTATTTTGTGAGGGATTTTATTTGGGTCACAAAATCATATCAAACTTAAAATAAGACGCTTAACCTGTGACCATCTCCAGTATGATGGCACAGATGCAGCAGTATCTAATTTTCTGTTCTCTGACCCAGATTGAGGGGGAGATCAAAGGCTGCCTGGATTTCTTGCGGACCGTGTACGACGTGTTTGGCTTTACATTTAAACTCAACCTCTCCACGCGACCCGAGAAGTTCCTGGGAGAGCCCGAGGTCTGGGACCAAGCCGAGAAGGTAATTGAAAAATCTGACATTTATTTCTCCGCTCAATATCTTAACGTTTGGGGTTGTTTGCCCGCTGGAACGAAGAAACGTCAGCCATTTGTTGCATGCATCTCAACATTCAGAACCAACTTCGCTCTGGAACAGGGTTTTTTTGGCAACATGTTTGAGAATTACAGACATATTTGTTTATTTGGGTTTTTACTTTTGATGTGAGGTTGAAGAGGCGCATCTTGTACAACCTGTTGAAATAATCGAAGCTTCATTTAACATTGGCATTTTATCCAAAAGGGAAAAGAAAACATTTTATCCAAATGTACTATAGGTGCTTTATACAGCTGAAAGGAACTGGAGATGTAGCGGTGAGTGAATAAGAATAACTGCCGTGAAGCCAAGTTCTAGTCAAACAGGAGGTTTGTGCCAAGTCAGAGTGTCTGTGGGCAGAACTGAGTACTTGGAACTGGAGTTGGAAATATTTCTGAAAATATATGGGTAAATGGGTACAGACTGCAAATGAATGTTTGTGTGCGAGTTGGCTTTAACTAAAGACAGAAGCCCTCTGAAGATACAGAGGCTCTCTGTGGATACAATAGAGTTAAAGTCTGCCAATTTTGAATCACCAAGGAGAGGTGTCTTTTGGAGATACGCGGCCTCATTGTGGAAGCAGAAACATCAGCCACCGCATGTCGACAGAGTAGTAAGAGCATGATTAAGTGCGAACCCAAATGTGTTTGGCTTAGTCGAGGACCAGATTAGCCGCTGCGAGTCTCTTCATTTGTAACAGTTGAAATGCACCAGACCTGCCAGGGCGAGATGAGAAGCTGTGTCTGGAAACAGTTTTCCTCAACAAAATGGCACACCTCCTTCCCCTTTTCATGTTTCCGCCACAGGCCTCCAGTCTCTGTCCACAGTGCGCACTACGGGTCGTTGACTATGGCGTTGAGTTGTCTGAATTACCTTTGTTATTCCTCCCTCACGCCAAAGCACTCAGTTTGCAAACTGCTCTAGCTTCGTTTTGTTCATCAACAAATAAGCAATGTTTGTTTTCCTAAATCGATGTATTTACAAGAGAACCGTTGGCAGCACCAAGATCATTCCAAATTATCTAGTCGATGACATTTTGCAGTTTGACATCATGGGCTCATCTGATTTGTCTGTAGCATTACTTTTATGTGGCACGTAACATCATGTTTTGTCAAATTAATCCAACATTCATCGTCACTGGCTGGTGAAGGAGTCCCTGACTGTTTATTACTTACTTCTATACTACTTCAGTATATCCTAGACAAGCCTTCTGAGTATTTTGAGCATCAAATTAAGCCTCCACTCGCAATTTGATCAAAACTGATTCTTTGTTGTGATGGTGCAAGGTAAGATATCCATTCACATGGCATTTATGACTCTTTCATACGATAGTAACTGCACTATATTGTTTCCCATATAACATCTGCAGTGCACATTCGCACAGTCAATTTGTGTCACAAAAATGTTTTATGTGTTTTGTTTTTCCCTGTAATGGCCTCTCACTGCTGGAAAATCTGTTTTTGCTGAGCAGGGTGGTGCATTTGGTGTGTGTGTTTTTATTTTTTGCAGCCATGTGTCATCAGCCTTAATTATGCTCAATATTACAGCAATTTCTTCCGTGTGTTGGGGGTTTGCCTAGATGTCTCCCGGTGGCTGCTTCCTCTTCATCAGAATTCGAGATTACACTCTCTCACAATGATGCGCACGCATGCACACACATAGAGGTAGTGCACTTCCTCCAAGTCTCGTATTTTAGTTGGGTGGTATTTGCACTTGTGAGTAAATAAAACCAAAAAAATCATAGGAACAATCACAGCCTCTGAGCGTCCCAAAACGCAAAGGTTTAAGGTAGGTGCACAGCCTACTGGTAGAATGTTTTACTGCAATTATGAAAATGTTTTGATGCAGTGTCAGCGGTTGCGTCAACACAATTTTGAATAGCATTTTTAGCTGCTGAAATAATGAAGGGATATGACTTTTCAGAGTAATCATTTTCTTAACGATCTGCCCTCGGTCCTCATTGAGGCATGGCTGATCCTTAATGAGAAGGAGTTGTACTGGGATAGATCCTCAGAAGTACATACATCACATAAGAACCACTCCAGCGGCCCACAACATGTCCAAACGTTCTCCGAGCTAACCTCTAGATAATTTTCCTGCTTGAAGAAAGAGGGCGCCGATGATTATGGGAGAATTTCAAACTTGACTTGCTCCAAAGAACGGTACCAAGAGTTAACATGTCATTGTGCTCAGTGGTTGATTAGTGGTCCCTTAGTGGCTCATTTCCATAATTCAACCCCGCGTGATTGTTTGCAGTGATACAGGCACAGAGGTGCGAGGTTATAGACACACATGGAAGCATCTCGGAAACAGGGCAAACATAGAAGCTGACGGAATGTCTCCCACTTCATTAACTCTCACAATCGGCCATGAAGGATTGTCAAAATATTAACAAGTCCCAGATCAGCTGTTACGTCAAGATGATGAAAGAATGAAGCATTGAGAGTAACAAAGCACCCATTGGTTGCTCCACAGCAACTGGAGAACAGCCTGAACGAATTTGGAGAGAAATGGGTCCTCAATCCAGGTGACGGCGCTTTCTATGGACCAAAGGTAAACCACAAACAGTACTTATGTTTAATTACAATTGCACCACAGCTAGATATTTGACCTCCACACTTACTCCTCCTATAGATTGACATTCAGATCAAGGATGCCATTGGTCGATATCATCAGTGTGCCACGATTCAGCTGGATTTCCAGTTGCCTATCCGCTTCAATCTCTCCTTTGTCAGGTAAAATCTATCTTTTTTTTCCCTTTTTTTTTTTTTCAGTCACTTTTTTCAATGGCAGCTCGGTGTGATTGTCTTGGATTACACTGATGCTGCCTGTAGTTTTTGTCACTCAAACTGACTTGGTTTTTGGTTGTTATTCTGTGTTTGCAGTGTTTTATGTCAAAATGATAAGTACTGATCACGGGCATGTTTATTTTTGTGTTGGATTCCCTCAAAGATTTTGGTTTACGTTTTTGGACCACCTTTTATGGATCATGGTTAAGCACCAGTAAAGCTCTGCTGCTGTATAACTGCACATTAAACTTGTGGATAGTAACTTTCAACACCTGATTATTGCAATGTAACTGGGTTATTGTGATTGTGCTTAATGAGCTTTTGTGCTTAACAAGTCTTTCTGTGATATTGTTGGATACTGAAATCTAAAACGTCACTTGAAATTTTTCTCACTTAACTGGATTAGAAGAATGTATTTGGATTTGTTTCACACAGTGGCAGAGTGAACAAGTATTTTAAGCACAGAGGCAGGAAGATCCCAATTTCAGTATTTTGTGCGACTCTTAATGGCAACAGTTTGCGTTGTAGCAACTGGTGTGAGGTCAGAGGTTTTATTCCTCCCAATTTAAAGTAAGGTTTGCTGCCAAGTGTGCTGCTCATCATGTGCCTCTGGGGAAAGGTTTTGAGTGATGCTTGAATAATATAGTAGGTGATGTTGCAAAGAAATTTGATTACAGTTTTTTAAATTTCTTATCAAAGCAAAACGTAATGGAGTCAACTAAATCTGCATTGTAGTCCAAAGTTGCTGGGTTCCACGTGGCTTTAAATAGACAATATTGTGACTGGTGCCCCCTGGTGGTTATATTCTGTCAACTATTAACTGGTGACTTACTACCTGTCAAGTTGTTCAATCTAGCCTTTCGATTCCCATTGTTTGTTTTCATATCTGGTCCCTGTGAGGTCAACAGTGTTTTTTGCTCACCCTGTTGGACAGACAAAATTCATTCAGTATTCCCTCTTTGGAATATCCTTCTAGCCATGACGGCGACGACAAGAAGAGGCCAGTGATCATCCACAGAGCCATCCTCGGATCAGTCGAGAGGATGATCGCCATCCTCACCGAAAACTATGGCGGCAAATGGTTTGTAGACCTTGAAGGCTTCAAGATCCAGCAACCAAAATAATTTTAAAAACATATCCAACAGATATGAATTTATTTTTCCAGGCCCCTGTGGCTGTCCCCCCGTCAGGTCATGGTTGTCCCAGTAGGACCAACCTGTGAGGAGTACGCTCAGCAGGTAAGAGTTATTGCTGCATGGCCTTCATGCATTTTGTGAATGTACTTGTTCAGAATTCCAATTCAGCTAAAATAACTGTCCTTGCACAAAACCCCCTTAAACTCTGTAACAACAATATGTTCATGGCTGCGGCTTGAGTGACAGTTTTATGTCTCTCGCGATCTAATGCAATTTTGCACGTGGCGATAGAGGCTGCAGATAAATGGAAGTCAGCCACGGTGACAGCTTTATTGCCAGGATGATGTTGTTATACATTGTATTCATCACTGAACTTCCCCATTCCAGCCCAGTAATTTGAAGGATGGCTTCAGAGGGATTAAATCTGTTTTTACAGCTTAAGACCAGCTGGCACCGCAGAGTAATCCAATGACTGTTTCTCCGCTTAATGTGGCAGGTACAGCAACAATTCCACCGAGGCCACTTCATGGCCGATGTGGACCTGGACCCCGGCTGCACTCTGAACAAAAAGATCAGAAATGCACAGCTGGCGCAGTATAACTTCATCCTGGGTCAGTGGCATCACACTCAAACACTCTTCCCGTATCGTACCGTGTCAGCATCCGAGTAGATCTCCTCTCCTGGACATCTGTCTCTCCCATACTTGTAATTTCTGAGTATCAACATTTGCGTGTGAGTGTTATTATTGGTGTTTGTGTTGGAGTGTGTCTGAGTGTTTTTGCTGTCTTTCATCCTCTCTGTTTAAGTGGTGGGAGAGAAGGAAAAGACCAGCAACACTGTGAACGTACGCACAAGAGACAACAAGATCCACGGCGAGCGCAGCGTGGAGGAGTGCTTGCAGCGCCTGACAGCGCTCAAGGCCTGCAAGAGTCGCAACGCAGAAGAGGACTTCTGAAACGTCTCATGGAAATACCACATCAGGCTATCACGTCTCTCCGCCTCCATCATGCTATCATGTCTCCTCACCTCCTCCAACGTCTCAACTCATGCCTTGTTTAATACCCGTGTGGTTCAAAGCAGCTTTAGTCGAGATACAGAGCTTTATCATTGTTGCTTCACTGGAGCCTTTTCCTCTAGAGATCAAAATTCTGAGAGCAGACACTGTAATTTTTTATCCCTGTGTCTTCTAGTCTTAACCACACCGGTGATTTCTTCCATTATGCCCTTTGTACTTTGCTTTCAATGCGGTTCACGGAATAAGGCGATATTGGCAATTTCCATTCTACATATTCTGCAATACCTTTGATGCAACTTTACTTTGATGCACCAGGGTCATCATGATCTTACACAATGAGTTTGCCACTGTGAAAAATCAGGTTTTCAGCAGTACAGCAACGTGGGTGTGCGGTCGTGTCAGTCAATCATGTCTGTTCAGGGAATTGCACAAAAACTGCTGCTTTGATTCAAAGAATTTGATTAAACTTTTGACAGTTTTCTCAAAGAATGTCTGGTTTATGGGGTGCACGAGGGTCAGCTTCAGTGTTTTCAGAGGCTAAACAAACCAAATTCAGGTTGGTCAGTCTCTAAGGTACAGTATAAGAATGTTTGGTGGGTAATTTGACAATTATCATCAAATGATTAGTTTGACTGTACAGGCAAAGCGCACATATAGCGCATGTGTGTGTATATGTATTTATACCTATACACACTCATGTATACATACACTATACCAACAAGTAAACAAGTGGCTAAGCATATTTGATATATAAACAGAGACCAGGACTTCACTTATCTTCAGTGTTTCAGTTGTCATAAGACAATAGCTTTCTAAATTGAGTTGCCAAGTTATAATAAGTTCCCTCTGATGAAACACTCTGCAGCTGAAGCCATAGCCGCATCGTGTAGGTACTCGCATCCCGTTATGTATGTTCCCCCTCTGCACAGGGGAGGCAAGGCACTGGCGTGTGTGTGTGTGTGGGAGTTCTTATTGCTGCATCGAATGTGGATCTTTATCACCAGCAGCCTCTTCCTGTACAATACCCATCATGCCTCACCACAGAGATCAGTGATGGATGTGATGTGTTGGAGGCTCCCCACCTACTGCTGCTCATTACATGCTCACTGAGCTCGCACATTATTTACTTACGCCTTTGCTTCATTACGCTCCAGCTTGGAGGAAGATGTTCGTTTCATTACCTCGGAGAGGAGAGCAAGGTGGTAAGAGTGTGTTTGGAACACACACAGGAAAAAAAAGAGGGAGTGTTTTAAGTACCACAGCTGTTGGAATTGTTTACCAGTAATTTCAATTGGACTAGAATAATAGTAATGCGCACTTGAGGGAGGGTGAAGAGTTCATTTCAATTATTTGGATGATAATTGGATAGTAAACAAATAAGGGAGTTGAAGGGAGGCGCCACAATGTAATGTTTTAACAAAATAAGATGTTAAATTTGAATTAAAGAGGATCTCTAGACTGGGCTTACACCATTCATGGCAGTAAATATAATTTTATGAAAGCCTCTACAGGCTCTTGTTAGTATCATACCTATCAGCGCTGTTATCCTAATTTCTGCCAACTCAAGTATGAATGACCTTAACCTTAAGTTAAGTTACAGGCCTAAGGTGGAGAGTAGAGCAAATATATGGGTTAGCCTCGGATCCACTTGTGGACGTGACTCAAATTGCGCTTTCTAATTTGGAAATAACCTCTTTCACTCATGGACATTTCTGCCCATGAGCTCGTTTGTCCTTTGGGTTGGCGTTAATGTGAAACATGGCTTCATGGTTGCAGAAGTGACTGCGAGGACTTCGGTTCAGAGTACAGGCCAAGGAAAATATTGATTTTGGCTCTGCCACAAGTTGCAAGTAATTACAATAAGGGAGGAGCTGTCAGTTTTTTAGAAAATGTGAGCATTTCACCACTCGGTGATATATGTTTGCTGGAACTGTTCCTGCTGGGTCAATGTTTTATTCTATCTGAAACTCTGTGAGTTGGAAACATTAAGATTTGGTTTGGAAATGCAGCATTTCCCTAAAAGTTCAGATCATCACTATTATGTGATTACAAGATCACAGCTCCGTGTGTACAGTAGGTTTGTTCCTTAATCAGCCATTTCTTTATTACATTTTGGATCATTGCGGGAAATAATTGACGGAAGATATTGCAAAAAAAAAACCGCAGCTTTAGCATGAGGGCACAACTGCCCCCATATCACATGTGACCACAAGGTGGAACAGCTGGACCAGGATACAATGGGGAGCTGGGGGCTGGTGTTGATGGAGTGTGGGAGAGGAAAACATTTTGATAAGGGGTTAATGAAAAAGTTATTGGACTAGGACAGTGTCAACAGAGGCGGCAGTCTCTGGGGATGGGCTTCAGCCATTAACTCTCTCTCTTTCTCTCTCTCTCTCTTTCTCAGAGGATCCTGGCTCCCCTTCGCCCCTGCTGGATCCTCCTTGTATGCCTCACTGACAGCCTGGCCATGAAGGGGTCACAACGCTCCACTGAGCTGAGCAAACGCCTCTCTTTTGCTCTCTCTCTCTCTTTCCCTCTCTCTGTCTCGCCTTCCCCCTCTCTGTATCTGCCTTTTTTCCGCCTCCTCGTGCATCGCGGGGTATCGATTCACACCTTTGATTCCAGTTCCAGGGTTGCACTTCATGCGGATGGTCCCAAGATAAATGAAAACAAAGGACGGTGGGCAATTTTTTGTGGCCCTGTGTTTTTGCACCTTTCAGTCCTCTGTACTGTTAAGAGCAGATCATTACTACAGAATAAAACAAATAAACAGATAACTAACTAACTAAATAACTAACTAACCAAATAAACAAACAAACAAACAAACAGACAGATAAACAGATAGATAAACAAGAAAACAAACAGAAAATAAATAAATAATAAAATAAATAAATAGATAAACAAACAGACAAACAGATAGATAAACAAGAAAACAAACAGAAAATAAATAAATAAACAAAATAAATAAATAAATAAATAAATAAATAAATAGATAAACAAACATTGTTGTAGAAGCATTTGATTTTTTAAACATATTTAAGAAAGCTATT
>OMPJ01024368.1:2390-13716 GCA_900312935.1 Carapus acus
CCGCCAGCCTGTTTATCAGCGGGAGGACGTCCCCCCTCTGCTGGGAATGCGTCCGTCCCCCCCGTCCCGCGCTGGCCGTGTCCAGGAAGGACACCTCGCTTCCAGAAACATCTGCCCGGCCTCACGCCTGCGATGACCTCCAATACAGGAAACACTCAGCCGACCTCGCCGCCGCCGCCACGCTTTTGTCAGTCTTATCGTAAAAGGCACGCACACGTAGGTGCTACACACACACACACACAAGCGGGCGCATGCACACACACACACACACACACAGGCTGGCGTAGGCTTGTCATTGTATACTAAGTGATGTATTGAATGGCTCGCCACTTGTCTGTCAAATGATCAGAGGTTTTCCAGTAAAGCTGCTTCAGGGTTTATAAGCCGCACAGGATCTAAAAACACAGCTTTGAAAGCTTTTGGGCCTACACACACACTCACACTCACACACACACGCACACACATACACCAGTCTCCAGCTGATCTAATGGATTAATGAAGTAAATAAACACATGAATGGGTAGCTCAGTTAGAAATGTTGGCAACTCCAGACAGTCGCACGCACTGCAGGAAAGTGTCACACACACACACAAACACTTGCATACACACACACGCTCGCACAGTGTGACATTCCATCTCAAATGCCGTGTTTTTCACCCTCTTCAGAAGAAAAATCGCCTCCTCAAAAAGCCACTTCCAAAGCATCACGCCTGACAAGGGCACAAAGGTTGGAACGCAGCGTGAGAGAAGAATGAGGGAGAGAGAGAGAGGGGGAAGAGAGAGAGAGGGGGAGACAGAGTGAGAGAGATAGAGAATTAATACGCTGGGATGGATGGATGGATGGATGGATGGATGGATAGATGGATAGATGGATAGATAGATTCTGTTTGAGAGATAGTTGGTGAATTAACCTGCAGAAAATGTGGGAAAAAAATACTAAAAAGAAAAACAAAGCAATTTAACAAAAATACAGTGATTCTACAAAATGATCAAAATAAAAATAACTAGCAAAAAATATCACCAAAATAAATAAATAACAATAAATAAATAAATGAAAAAACGACAGACAAACAGATAGCTAGCTAGATAGCGAGATAGATAGATAGATAGACAGACAGACTGTTTATATATCCATTCCTCTAGGAAACGTTAAGGCCCAGCAGCTTAAAGAGTTAAGCTGAAATAAAGGTAGGAGAGAAGTAAACTACAATACAGAACACTGTAAATACTGTAAATACTCTAAAATACTGGGTACCGGGTACAATCCATATATAGAGATGCAATCCTACTATGATTAAGTCACCACCAGACAACACACTTACACAGAACACACACCAATATGTGGCACAGCCAGTTTGTGATGTGTTCCACTGTGTGTAACGTTGTGCGTAACGGCGCCCATAAACATTAAATGCCCTGGAAATTTCTGAGGAACTGCTTGGCCCCGCCCCCACCGCGCGGCCGCTCCTGGCAGCTGCTACTTTCAGTCTGTCCTGACTCGGCTCACCGCAGAGGAGCCTGGCGTGGTGGTGGGTGTGGCCTCCAGCCGCGGCGGCGGCGGGCGGCAGGCATGGCCCGTGGCAGCAGGAACCCCTTTGTTTCAATCGCTGGAAGCCGCCGAGCGCTTCGCTGGAACGGCGTGTCTGCGTTTCCGCCGTCGGCCTGCGGCCTGCTGCTCGCACGGCTTCTGGGCCTCAATGGCACGCTAACCTTCAAGCGACCTTGGCGTGGCTGCGTTGCCGTGGCGATGACATTCAGCTACTCCCCCCCTCGCCCTATTTCATGAAGGACAAAACGGCGAGGCTTCAGCGCGGCGCTCGGCGGTTACGTCAGCGCGCAACAGATGAAACCGTCCGACACACCCACTTCCAAGAAGAGGCTCTACGTTTCACACATGCGCCGGCACGCACACACACACGCAAACGCACACACACACACGCAAGCACGACGCGCCTGCAGTTCAAACAGCAGCTGTCATAACCAAACCTGGGTTATTTATAGGAAACAAACTGGTTTCTAAGCAAGAGTGTTTTGTCATGGAGGGGAAATTTGATTTATTTATAAAGATTCACAAATTTGTAAGGCTCAAAAAGAGCTGCTTTTTAAAAATTATTTACTCATTAATTTATTTATTCATCTATTTTTTTAATCTTTTTTTTTTATACCTCAGTTCTTCTTTTGTTAAATTTCTTCACGAATGACACACCTGGATTGTGCTTTGCAGAAACACATCCTTACTAGGAAACTGGAAAAAAAGGAAACACACATACACACACACACACGCAGAGGGGAAACAAAAAAGTAGCATTTGAAGTGCGTACTGCCACTTGCACCGTGGCTCCTATGACAAGAAGTCATACACGCACACACATGAACACGCACACACACTCCTCCGCCTCTCACACTCCACCACCTCCTCATTTACAGTTGCGTGGCGTGTGTGTGCGCGCGTGCACGTGTGTGTGCAAATCGTTCCAGCCTGCTGCGTGTGTAATGTTTAGATTTGTGTTTGTACTTTGTGTTACACTTCAGAGCTGCACCCAGTGAGCCACTCGTGAGACTTGCGTGTGTGTGTGTGTCTTTATATGTGTGTGTCTGTGTGTGTAAGGAGGTGGGTGGGGCCGGCCTGCTGCCACCCCGGGCTCTTCTTCGCAGGCTTGACTCACGCGGCGTTTCCCAGCAATGCAAAACTGTTTGCGATCTCCTCTCCACATCGTGTACCAGCCCGACAATTACAATCAATTACAGCCGGGTGAACACGGTTGTGTGTGTATGTGCGACCGGGGAGCGACCTCGTACACACACACGCACCGTGCGACAACTCGGCGTGGCCCACGCTTGGATGCCATACACACACTGGCCCGCAGTCGCGTGTTTGTCGGCGGCGGCACATATGTTACATAAGCTCCCATGTGGGAATCGCAAGTATGTGAAGGATGCCATGTTGTTTTGGCACATGTAATTAAAGGGGTTAAAACAAACAAAAAAAAAAAAAAGTAGACGCGGCGGCTGTGGAATGCGGTGGCATGTTTCCCATCATGTGTCACACGCACACACACCACAACACGCTTACGTGTTCGCGTGTGACGTAATGGAGTACAGGTAAATATTGATATTTATTCCATAGGGTTTGGCCTTGTGCTGTATGTGGCTGATATTCCGCCTACTGGAGCGTTTCCTCATTCCTGCCCGCAAATGTGATCACACATTCTGAACCTGTGTGTGGAAAGTGTGTTACGAGTACAGTAGGGAACTACAGTACGGCGTGACACAGTTACTGTAAGTAACGGTGCAACCGTCGCCACGGAAACAGGCCTAATCTAAACAGCGGGCCGCTGTTTCTCATTAACGTCTCTATCTGCAGCTGCGTGTCAGGGTGTATGTGTGCGTGCGTGAGTGCGTGCGTGTGTGTGTTCTCGTGTCACGTCTTATCAGATCGGCGATAAGATGACACCAAAAACAGACCTGGGGGTAGCACCGACTTTCTTCGCAACGGTGTCCAAGGCTGAAACAGGCGGCCTGGAGTTCTCTCTGCCTGGAAAGCCGCCCTCAGAAAACGTCACCCCGCCGCCGCCGCGGCTAAAAATACAGGCGCGACGTGTGCGTGCGTACGTTTGTGTTATTACGGCCGGGCAAAGGGAGAGAGAGAGAGAGAGAGGGAGGAGGGGAGGAGGGATCACTGACAGTAAATGTGGAGGCCTGGAGGGAGAACGGGAGGAGCGCTGCCCGTCTGGGGAGGCGGGACTTATGGGCCGCGATGACTCACTGCCGCTCCCCGGTTGGCTCTCCTATCTGGCATCTGGAGCTCATTGACGCGGGCGCCATGGCAACCGGCAGTTGTGGAATCGTAAACAAAAACCCGGCGACTGGAAATCCGAGCGGGAATCGGGCCTTTCCCCCGACCGGCTTACGCACACACGCCGGGGACAAAGGGAGCAAATGAGGCAAGATGAGCAGACGGGATGGAAAACAAAGGCGCGGGACGAGTCCAGACGTTCGCAAAATTGAGAGAAAATAGGAGGTTTTTGAAGCCTGGCTGGCACAGGCTGCGGGCGGCTAACGCGCCTCGTGCTGCCGTCAGCGGAGCAACAATGCGGGCCGGCCTTGACTTACTCACTTTCCTGCTAATAATTGACGTGTTGGGTAACAGCGGGCGGCAGACACGTCAGATATTTGTCATACGTGGATGAATAAAGCCTCGGCCTCTCCCAAGAATGTCCAACAATGCACATGAATGTTCTCATTTTCAGGGGCTATGACACACTTTTTACGCTGAAATCACACACGATGCTATGAAGAAGGTCAAACTATTGATTAATTTTTACAAACCCCCATTGCTTTGCAATACAAGATATTCTGAAGACGTTCATTTTCTCTTCACTTTTTATCGTTCAATCCGTATAGGGTAGTAAATAAGAACAACACAAAACGTTGATATTGTTATAGCAAGTGCAATGTTCACCCAATATTTCATAGTCTGACCTTTGTTGTATTTCAGCCTTCTAAAATGCAGATACTTAAAACTGGGGATCAATACCTGTCATGTGATCTAGTGTAAATCTAAATGTTTGGCCCTGCCAGAGATGAAAGTATCACGCACCACCATCACTGGCAAACAGGCCAAACTATCTCAAAAGCTGGTTTTACCAAGTGTTAGTGGGGAACAGAGGTCTCTGAACATCAAAATATTATTGCTTGCAACCTCCAAATGATTACTCAAGTCAGAGAGAAAAAGTATCTGTCGAACACAGTACTCAGGCAGCCAGCGAGTTAGTGTTGGGTCACAAGGTCTGATTTATTCCACAAATTTATGTTTTGACACAGACAAACATTACGTGCGATGTAACAGCATAAATCAAGGCACAAGAAACAAACAAGAATTAAACCAGAGGAGGAGGAACCACCGATAATACCTCGGTACTAGTCTTGCTTTTGTTGGGACAAACAAATCATCAGACCGTAGTGAGTCATGCACACGCACTGTGACACACTCATTTCCATTTTCTGAGGTAAGTTTGATCGATTTACGGGTTAAATCTGAGCGTACACGGATTGACAACTGTGGTACGGACATTTCTCTGGCTCTTTAACGGAATTTACTTCAGAAACCACAACGCAGAAGGATTGCAGGTGAACCCCACCGCAACGTGACTTTATAAGGCAATAACACTCGTTTGTCTCGGTAGGTAGGTACAGAAAACAACGTGCAACTGTTGCTTTAATATATATGTAAGCCAAACATACTTTCAACACTGGGCTGGCGATGTTCCTCTTTTAAGGCTCTGGCGTCGGACGCGGCTGCAGTCGCCTCATTTCTGGGGTTTATTTGTCCCCTTCGTCCACATTCTGCTACCTGGGAAGTAGCTCCAGCTGCGATGATCATGCAGCGCGGCCGCCATTACCGCCGCTATGTCTATGTCACATGACTGCACGGTTACGTCTCATTGGTGATATGGAGTCATGTGATCGTTGTTCTTACGTCTGATTGGAGGAACAGTTCAAGGTGGTCAATAGGTAAAAGCGTTTCCTTACAAAGCTGCACAGGTAAGAATAAAGAGTATTGTGTAAAGTAATTGCCTCGCAAAAAGTTAGTGGAGTAAGTGTGACTCATCAGTATCCACCTCTGATGGGACAGGGATGAGGACAAAAATGCACGTTGTAGGTCCGCTCAAATAACTTTATTTGATAATAAATAGTATGCACAAAACAAATAAATAATCAAAAACAAGGACACATCACCAGTTTCAAGGTAAACGAGCCCAAGAACATCACAATGGGGTCCACTTTGAAATCAATCTAAGAGTGTGGAAGCAGAACAGGCAAGAATAGAAGACAAAACTGGCAGGACAAAATACAAAGTCAAGTAGCTTTTGAGGGGGTACAGGTGGGAGACATGGAGAGTAAGAAACACATGGTTATAAGATAGACACGACCTAAGAAAAAGCAAAATATGAGGCAGGCAAGGAATCAAAACGAGAGCAAACAACAAAATGCAAAACAGGCTACAACCACCAACAGAAGCTCAGACCTCACTACGTACAGTGCATTGGGAAATGTAGGTGTGTGTGTTCGTGTGTATGAAGCTGGGAAGGTGACCACAAACTTCAAAATAAAAGAGGAAGTGAACAAAATGAAATACATATTTCGACAGAAAAATCTTGGTTGACCAAGCTGTGTTTCTCGTCACTCGGTGGCTTTACATGAAATAAAGGTCACGCTGCCTTCACTGACCCACATGAACATTTTATCTGCGCTGATAACAATCAGCAGCTGCACCGCCCGCAGGCAAACACGGAACCACTCACACACACATACACACACACAGAGGGATCTGGCCTCGGATTCATCACTGTTTGACATTAAGATTCTACGCTTGAATTTGAAACCCTTGGTATCAGCTCAGCATTTGGACTTTCCTGCCGCTTTCGCTTTCTTCCGCCAGAAACGATGCAGTTCCACATTTTGAGACAAGGCGTGGGGAGATAAATCGCCACGAGATACGACGTTGTAATCGCAGTTTGGAGGCTGACGATTGTAGGATTCCCCTAACAAACCCTCCCTACATACACACACTCACACTGTCAGCTGTGTGGTATTGTTCGATAAATCCAACATCCTCGTTCTGGTAATTTGGGGGAAATTGCGTTCATGAGTCCCATCTGATAAATAGATGCTTGTACTGCACCAAACCTTCGTCATTTCTAAGAAATAGAGTCGTTACATCATCCAGGACGCAATAAGATTTCACAATAAAGAGAGCGAGTGTGAAAATTAAGTATTTATGAGAGAAAAACGTCTAACCCCATGTCGCCTGATGTAACAACAACGCAAAAAGTCCTCATTAGTATGGGCGAGTAGACGCCCCTGAGCCGTCGGCCTCATTTCCTCACGCCGTTCGCAGGAATCGTTCATCCAGTACGAGAGAATCGTATCTGAGCATCGCGCCGGGGAGCGTTCGCCGCCGTCGTCCACTCATCGACTTGCAGAATGAATCAGTCGGTCTGTATTTCTCACCTGATCGCTATCAACCCCCAAACACGCTTTTTAATAGATAGTTTTTAACACTCCGGGGTGGTGAACCCACAGGGGCCATTCTGAGGAGGTGAGCTGAGGTGAGATAAGCCGCTTCACACCTCCTTTGGCCCTCAGCCAGCAGATCACTGAGCGCGAGCGCGGCTCGATAACGGCTCCTGTGCCCCCGATAAGCCGCGGCCAGATGCGAGGAAGAGGGAAAACTCAGCAAGACGCTCGCAGTTCGGCCTCGATCTCTTTTCTGCGACTTTGCAGAGCAAAAATCGGTTTCGGGTTCCTCGCGGAGCTCCGACGACCTCGGCGACCCCGCCGCTCCCCGAGGCGGCGGAGGCAGCGGAGGCGGCTGAGAGGAAGCGCTAAAGTGCTGTGGAAGCAGGTGGACTGCAGCAGGACTCGGCCCCATTTCCCATAATGCCGCTGGACGTGCAGGTTATTGCAGATTCCCGCTCGCTCCATCATCATCTGAGCGACGAGCAGTAAATGTGCTTATTCCTGCCTGTGGCTTTGTGGACAGTTTGGAAGACACAAGGAATTTGTGACACACACACACACATGCACACGCTCACGCACACACTCTCTCTTTCACACACTACTTCTCAATGCTGTGGGGCCTTTGTCTGTACAGGTCAACCAATCACCATTATATATAATTGCGTTGTCAGTCACTTCCACCACGCACACGTCTTGTGCAGCGTTTTTCGTGGAAGACGTTCCCGGAGCCGATCAAGTGATCAGAATGTGAAAATATGGAGAAAAGGAGGTGAAGAATAATGGATTATTATTGTGCGTTACGGCCCACGGAGCAGCTGAGTCAGTGTGACTTCCTCTTCACCAACGTTATCATTGTTCCCATAGTTGGCAGCTGACACGTTAATTACAGTTAAATATGATCAGTACACAATGCAACAGCGTGGCTATTTTTTCCCCCCTCTGTGTGTGTGTGAGTGTGTGTGTATGTGTGTGTGTGTGTGTGCTGAGAACCCGATTGTTACGTTCATGTGAGTTCCTGTGAAGTCCCCAGGATGTGTGTGTACTTAGAGAGAAGTCACGCTGAACATTGGTGAGACCTCAGACGTCTGCAGAACAAGAGGCCCGATTGTTGCTGTGCCCGTGTTAGGAACATTACGGTAAAGTGTAACGTTTGTGTCCCAGAGAGACAAACGCACGCGCCCCACATGCACGAGGGCGAAAGTTCGGGTTTTTGTGATGCGGGACAAACTCAAGTCAAGGAAGAGAGAGAGAGAGAGAAAGATTCGTAGAAAAATAGTGCTCTTTATTATTATAAATTACTGAAATGTTCATACGAATATAAATAAGTGCAAAGTTGTTTCAGTCTGCTTGCTTCATTGAACTTCTCAAATATCTTCAAGCATCCTCAGCCAGACGTTTGGCCGAAAGTTACATCTTTATAAAAGATCTGCTGTTTCAGCTTCACTAATGTAAACACTTTCCTTTTCGTAAACACAGTAAAAAAAAACATGAAAAACAAACAAAAAAACAGGGGTCGGGATTCTTCGCCTACGAAGAGAGAAGATCTCGGAAGTCGTACATTCATTTGCGAACACCTCCACATTGACTCGTACTGTTGGGATCTCTGTGCTTCACGACTCAAGCGTGGATTCGCCCCGAGTCGATTTTCCAACAAACTTTTTTGTTTCTCTTCCCGCCAAAATTTCAGGTTAGCATCTACTTTCCCTGCTAACGCTAACGCGGCCCGTTCCACGTTCTCCTGGCGACCCTTTGGTTCTGAGGCGCCCCCCACCGTTGGTTTCTGTTAGTTCCTCGGTGCATTTTCAGCGTGCACTTGGTCAGAAAGTCCGAGACGCTGGACGGACTGATGGACAGAGAGACGCGCGGTCAGGCGTCGTTTCTTGTCGGCTAAGGCCTCAGTCTCATCATCATCATCATCATCATCATCATCATCATCACAGTCTAGCTCCAGAGGATGGGTCATTTTCTAAGGCGTTAGCCATGGTTACCACGGTAACAGCAGCAGCAGCAAAGGCAATCCGAGTCCGAGTCCTGGAGAGTACGGACCGCAGGCTAAGCCGCGCTTTGGTTTTCGCCGAGTTCCAAACTTTCACGTTTGTCCTCAAGTCCAGCAGCAGCAGAACAAGCTCCTCATCTTCATCCTCAAGTCAGGAACCATCCGGTCCACCTCGACAAGCTCAGTCTAGAGGGGGGGTTGGGTTCTACTCAAACAGCTTCCCCCCAGCCCCCGCTTTCTTTCCACTCTCGAGACCCGTCTCGGCGATGTCTCGTCCACGTGGACGTCTCCAAGTCTTTGCCCTCGGGTTGGCCGTCCCTAGATGGGGGCGTCGTACTCCTGGAGGAACTCCTTCAGAGGGTGCGGGAGCTGGTCCCTCTTGGAGGAAATGTCCAAGTGTCCGTTAACCGTCTTCCTGCACAGGTGCTGCAGGGTGGACAGGGTGCAGGACAGGGGTTTGAGGAGCTCCAGGGGGATCTTCTCCCCGCCCGAGTAGATGTAGAACATATTCCCGGCGCGCACGTTCCCCACGGAGAACGCCGTCCGGCTCTGCGGCATGTAGTAGTGCACCAGCTTGAGGATGCAGTCGAAGCGGGGAACGGACTGGACGCTCTTGGGGTCCGTTTGAAGGAAGAAGGACGCCGCATCGCACTGGATGCGAAGGTTCTTGGTGCCCGACGCCGTCTTCACGCTGAGGGTGAACAGGTGCCGGTTGTCGGAGCTGTCCCGGATCAGGAAGGTCCCCGTGGCCTCGGCCGCCAGCAGAGCGTTGGCCTCCTTGCCGCTGATGGCGCCCCAGTAGAAGCCGCTCTCCTGGAGCTTGTGGACGGTGGCGAGGACCATCTGGTACTGAGAGTTGCCGCTGAAGGTCTTGTAACGGTGAGGCAGCCTCATGGTGGACTCGAAAGGGCTGCTGCTCATTGCGGAGTCAAACTTGCTGTGAGTTACCATGGCGCTGTGCCCCACACTCTGGGCTGCCTGGTGGACACCGGGGGGCAACAGACCAGAGAAGAGGAGGAGGAAGAGGAGGCAAGGTCACACCGGGAGGAAGGTCAGGCGTGGTGTCTGGAAATCAAACACCTGAGGAGACAAAAGGTTGGAACAGGGTTAGAAACATCTGAGATAAAAGGGGGACACATCGGATTAACCCTTGGATGCACAACCTTAGCTAGTGACCCCAATTAAAATTCTCCAAATATTGAGTATTTTCTCAAAATGAATGAAAATATAAATATATAAAAATATTGCCTAGTATCACAAACATGTTGAATGAGGGTTACGTGAAATATCAATATATTAAAAATTTTCTTCATAAAGATTTTGAAGAATAACAACCCCTGGGGTCATTTTTGACCCCAATTAAAATTCTAAAGATACTGGGATTTTTTTTCATGAATTAAGAAAAACATTGCCTCGTGTCACAAACATGCTAAATAAAAAATACCTGGAGTATGAATATATTACTAATTTTTCTTTATAAGGATTTTGAAGAATAACAACCCCTGAGGTCATTTTTGACCCCACATGTGTATCTAAGGGTTAATATGGCGTCACTTCTGGTTAAATGTCTCTGCAACGCCATATGTGAGGCATCAGCGGGACTTATTGGACAATTGGACATTGTCCCCAAAAAGACAAAAACGCTCCGAGCCGGTTGTAAAATTTAGCGCACACTTGCGAAAGGTTTCGCCCGTTAACTCTTTCGGGAAACTTTGTCTCTTTCTCTTTCTCTGTCTCTCTTTTTTTCCTCCTCCCCTCCTCTGTCCCCGGGAAGCGCGCAGTCAGTTCCAGTAAAAGACAAACGTAATCCTCCCGATTGCGCAATGCTCGCGCCCGAGGCCGGGCGGCGTGAACGCGCGCAGCAGCGAGTAGCAGCGCGCACAACCTTGCAAAAGTCAAGAAATACGCAAAAGCGTGAGAGGAGAGGAAAGTGGGAGAAAAGGAGGGCAAAAAAGGGGATGCGTACCTCTAGAGTGTGTCCAAAGTTGCTCCGTTTGGAATTTAAATCCTTAAAAAAAGAGTTTTCTTTTTTTTTCGCTCTCCCAGTCGCTGTCTAGAAATACGCAAAAATAAAAACACAACGAGATCCTCGGGTGTTTCTGGTTTAGTTTTTTTTTCTTTTCTCCTTTCTTCCCTTTTCAATTATGAAGACGGTTTGTCCGTCTGAGTAGGACAGAGTGTCTCAGGGTGTCCTGAGAGTAGTTTGTGTCTCCGGCGCGTCCGTCGGCCTGTGTGAGGCTTCGGCGGTGTGAGCTTCTTATGGATGAGAGGAGGAGGAGGAGAGTAGGAGGGGAGGAGGAGGAGGGG
>OMPJ01024396.1:9459-26683 GCA_900312935.1 Carapus acus
GGGGGTCGTGGTGGGGGGTTCGGCGGTGGTGGCGTTAGGGTCGGTGCTTCGCCGATCTCTGCTGAGAACACTTAGGTAGGAGTTTAGCAGCAGGTGAGGGAGCACAGACAGATCTGGGAGGTACATCAGGCTGCGGCGACTCCTGATGAGTTCTTGGCTGCTGCTGCTGGAGTTAGCGGCCGGGGTGAAGTTTGCGGGGGGTAGCGTGGTTACCGGTGGTGGCACAGGTGTCGTGGCCTCTGGGCGCACCTCAACACACTTCATCTCCGCAGGTTTGACGAATCCGATGCCGCAGTTGAACACCAACCAGCAGAACACTGAGAAGAGCAGCACCACCTTCCCCTTCTGGAAACGGTCGGCCACCACTCCCCAGAAGGGAGCGCTGCAGAACTCGATGAAGTAGCGGATACCGACGAGCAGCCCGCTGCGGCTGGCCGACATGCCCAGCTGCTTGAAGTAAACAGCCAGCAGGGGGTGCAGTGAGCCATACGCCGCGTAGAAGAAAAGGTAGAAGACCTTCGAGATAAGGAGGCGGACGTTGACGCGGAGGCACACCCTCTCCCAGCAGTCCACCGGATCCTGCTGTAGTGGCACCGGCTGCTCCGGGCCAGGGCCGGAGGGGGGCGAGACCGACACAGCGCCTTGTCGCTGCCCGATGGAGAGAGTGTTGAAAGGCTCGGCCAGCACATACTTCCTCTTTTGCTCCTCTTCATCATCCGTCAGAATGGCAACCTTGTCATCAGCCATAACTGGAAGATAAGCAAATGAGACTGAGAGGGGGAGGAGGATTGGACAGCCGGCCTGAAGCTCAGAGGAGAGTTGGCAGTTACGAGAGGCTTTATTGCCATTACAACCATTACTTCAGAAATGTTGATATCAGTATGGAAGGTATTATTCCACTCAGAACTAAAATTTCCTGATGTACAGTATATTACACAGTAAATCAGGAGTAATATTGTGCAATTATCTAAACAGGCATTAATTCCTGAGTACCTAATGCTATCTTTGTTATGGTACTGTAGCATGGGCTGTCAAAGACCTACTTTGAAAATTACTCACACAGTGCTGTTCAGTGTCAACTATAATTGGTAGTGTACACGTGTTTGGCAAATACTCGGTAAAAAGACTTATATCACCTTAAGTTTGTTGACACACTTTCGTGACAACACGAAGGTCCCCACAGGCCCTGATAACCCAAATCGAGTTCCCTGGGGAAGGACTACTAATGATCTCCTGTAGGACCGTTGCGAGTCAGAGGAATGCCGCTCCACATTGGGAGCCAAAACAATCACACACACACACTCAATCATTTGGACGTCAGGCCCCATATGTCTCAAACACACCTGAGCCCACCTGGACTCTCTCGGGGGGAGAGATAAAAACACATCGTTGACTACACTGGGATTCACGGGGCTTTCTCAAAGTCTAGTCCTTCTGATGTGTGCCTAACTTATAACACCTGGAAGAGTAATTAGCTTACTCACGCATACACAAAGGATTAAGTTAGCACCTCAGCAGTGGGACATATTAGCTCGTCATTGACAAAGACAGCGAGGACGGGCGGACCGCTGAGTGACGTCACGCACCATCCTGGGCGGAAGTATTCGGCATTAATAGTTTATTTCAATTCAGAGAAACATTTATTAAATTTGGGTAAGCCATACTCGCACAAACAGTACGCGAAGATAACATACTGATATAGCCATGATAGGAGAGCCAGACTCAGGCTGGTGAGAGACATACGCTACTAGAATAGCTGTTGTACTTTCCTTTTACATCAGCGTGCCTCTCGGAACCACACAAACCCATCCGAAAGCACTCGGAAAAACACGAAATGTGACTTTTACTGACTATTAATATGGATTTTCTTACCTGCTCAGGTCACCGCTCCCATTAAGCTATGACTGCGCAGTTTGGAGTGAATTTCTAGCTCTCCGGCGAGACATTTGCCGGCATAATTCCACGCCAATACTGATTCTCCTTCTCGGAAAGGATAAAACAATCCACGTTTGATCAATTCATGCCGGGTTTGAGGCGGAGAGTGGACCGGGAGGTTTGTAAAGAACACACCGCTGTTGTCTCGTTCAACCGGAGCTTCCACCTGTGCCGGAGACATCGGCATCAAGTTACACTACGTCTCACTTCCGTTAGACTCTATCAAAATAAAAAGCATGGTTGGATTCCACGGGCAGGGCGCATGAGGTACACAGAAGTTCAAATCCTGCTAAAATATGTACAAAATCGGCCGAAGTGACGTGTCATGGGAACAGCTACTGCCGTTTGTGCTGCTTTGCAGCATCTCAGTGTTTTCGCGGCTGCGCTTAAACACGCCTGAGATGCGCGCCGTGACCTATTTTATTCTATTTTATTTTAAGCATCCGGTTACTCGTAGAAATATGGTGAGATTGATAAGAGGCGCTCGGCCCGACATCTCCATTGTTTGACTTTGTAGGGAGCCCCAGACCGTGGCTGCCGCAGCCCCAAATATTCGACTGACAGGGACTCTGATAGACAAACTGTCACCATAACAATTTTTTTATTTACAAAAGTAATCGCTTTCCTTATTATTAAGTCACTGTAGGATTACTACCACAAATAAGCGCTAGGCGCCATCTGGCTGAGCTGTGGAAAGAAACCAATGTGTGTTTACTTTGCACTGAGCTGATGAGGTGTTGCCAAAAATATGTGCATAGATATGTGAGCGAGATCATCCACACTGATAGGAAACACGCCATGTTGTTGCTGTCGTGTTTACTTGCAAGATGTGCGTATATCTTCTTTGTACGTGGTAGCTGAGCGGTTTGTGAGACTCACTATTTTATCTATTTCCACACGTACCATCTGTGGGCTTACAAATATGATCTGTCAGTCAGTATCATCGCTTTCAGGTAAGAGTAAGCGCTTTCTGATTTTCAGTAAATGTTCCAAGTTACGAGCGTTGTTCGTACTCCTCAAATCCCCTCTCCCCTCATTAAGTTGGCATAATTCCTGAACCACTGCTGTACTTATGAGCAAATTACGAAATGCAATTACAAATTACACTCGAAAAGCGAGGGGCCCTGTATTCACGCATTGCTGTTAAAGGCTCGGTTCATGGCTTCACATCCATGCACATACTTTGACCGGTTTGTTTTTGAATACATAAGGTAGAAGAAGAAATGAGGAAAGGGGCTCCACAGCGCCCTCTTGTGCCTCCTTGTCGGTGATGCACGAAATGGGGATTTATCATCGAAGTCCCAGGTCGATCACCTTAGTCTGCAGTCTTTCCCATGTTACCTGGACCATTACATTCTGAATTTCAACATGAACCATCTAAGCTGCAAGACAGTGGGCAGGGGACAGTGTCCCTGCCTAAGAGACGCAAGGCCAGGCTGGAGGAGGACCTCAGAAGTACATTGAGGGTGACCTCTCTAGGTGAGGTTCAGAGAGGCAGGGCTGGGCTTGGCGGCCTTGGGAGTGGATACAGCAAAGGAAGGCAGATAACATTCACAGGTGTACTGGAATAGGATGGAGAGATGCAAAAGGTTTCTTTTTTAAAATTTTTTACATTGAACCTTGCAACACGTGTGAAATGGCATGTAGGTTTGTTGGTAGGGTTGATGGGGACTTCACTGATCCATTGATCTGGCAATCCAGGAAATTACATGCAAGCCACAGCATGGCTCTGTTTCCAACAGGTTTTACTTTCAGTCAGAGCTAATTGTCAATGCGAGTGAGTAAACACACTTAGCTTCACTTTGGAACAGCTGTCAGGGAGCACTGGTACTTTCCACACATCACAGCTGATTTGTTAAGATCTTCAATGACTGACCGTATCTGATACGCCTCCATTAATCATGTCTTACTCACATAGACCTTGGCAGTGTGTGAGTATATGCCTGGAATTGAGGCCTTCTGTTTTTACAGGGTGGCTCCACCAGCAGGGCTACGCCTATAGATAACTTACACATGACTATATTTCATAACAGCAACATGTCCTTTTTCCTCATTTATTTGAAGAAAGTAAGCAATGCTGCTTGTGTGATGATGTGACCTACAGTATAGTATTTCTCATGTATTCCATTGCCTGAAAGCAGGAACTATCCCTCTAAGGTGATTTTCTGTTGTAAAAACACCTGCAAGACAGGAACTCTTCCTTCCCCGTTGATTCCCCGGAGAAATACCAGCAAACAATCACATGGTTTCTCGATGACATAACCAACCAGGGCTGTGGGTGTCCATTCTCTGTTGTCTTGGATCGTTGCTCATCTGTTCTGTCTTACTGAAAATAACCAAGAAACCGTCGTAGCATCTGGCTGGTCGGGAAAACCTGGGATCAAACCTTTAAAAGACAATGACTTTAAATCTCAAACCACCAAACCCAGTCTGAGCCATTGGCCACATGGAATAAACATGGTTTAAACACATAAAACAGCCATGTTTTCCTTAGAAGTTCCATATCAAACCCACACTACTTTATATTTTCTTGATGAGATGAGTGAAATATGGATTTACAGCAAAACATTATTCCACATTTGACAGTACCACTCCAGGTAAAGTACAAGTAGCAAACGGATACAAAACAGCAAATATTTCACATAAAACATGCTGTGTACTCCACCTGATTTAAGACAGTCTGATCTCACAGTCTGCATTTATATTTGAATAAAAAGGCCAGATGTCAGTCTTGCACCCTATCAATGCACCTATGGTCTCTACACAGTCCTGCCCTTACATAACAACATTGGTTTCTCTTTCACTGCACCATAAAAGCCTCTTCTCCTCAAACCGAAAGTGAAGAGTAGAGCCCAGTGAGAGGAGCAGAATGTTACCAGCTGTGGTGCTTTGCCTGCTGCTGTTTAAAGGTAGGAAATGGGGAGCTGGTCTGCCATATTTGTTTATTCTGTGTACATATCCGTATGTCACACATTTGTGTACATTGTCAGTGTGTTACACCAGAATGTGACTTTGTACCATACTGATATCACAACATCACCTACTTTTGTTGTGTTTATGTAGACTGAAGTCATGTTAACTGCAGCCTGTGCTTGTAGTTTATTTTTAGTGAAATATCAGTTTTACCAATTTTTCTCTTTTAAAAAGGTTACTTACCTTACCTTAACTAATTACTAGGTTAGTTAAGGTATACCTCTACGCCCATCTCAAGGTGAAGAACTGTCATAGAGAAAAACCCTAAAAGTAAACAAACAGGAGCTGACAGCTGCTTGTTATTGCAGATGCGTTATCTCAGGTCACTGTATTTGGGGACCGAGCAGCTGATTTCGGTGGAAACGCCAAATATAATTGTGCAATGGCGGACTCTGCTGGTGAGTGTGCAGCAACGGTTTCGACTCGTCTCACATGTCGCCATTTTTGCAGTGTTGTCGCTCACCTCTTGCTGGGTGTGGCTGCACGCACCTATATTGCCTTTAATAAATGGCAATGAGGATTCTACTCTGATTGTCTGGACAACGTGACCCTCACACAGATGTGCTCCAGGTGACGTGGCAGAGGCTGGGCAAGGACAAGGTCTTAGAGAACCTGGCCTCCTTCAGTCGGCGCTTCGGGGGACAGGTCAACGGCCCTCTGCTGGGTAAAATCATCTTCACAGAGGCATCCCTGCACTCCACATCCATCACCGTGAAGAACCTGACATGGGCGGATGAATGCTGTTACATTTGTACCTTCAGCACGTACCCAGAGGGCTCCACCAGGAGGCAGACCTGTCTGACTGTGCAAGGTAGACAGACGCACCTCGCATACATCCAGACAACTTGGCCACGTCCCAAACCCTCCTTCTCTTCCGTGCCAAGGCATCTCCAACGTGGAAACCAGTGTGCAGTGTCATACCGGTCCGGATGAGGATGAGGACAAGGACATATCGATTGAATGCTCCGCCACGGGCAAGCCAGCGCCTACCATTGGCTGGGACGCGCCAAGCGCAGTCACGGTGGACAGGCCTCGGGACAACGTGGTGCCGAATGAGGACGGGACCTTCACCAGCCACAGTCTCATCACTCTGAGGCCGTCTCAGAGCTGGGACGGGTCCCTACACTGTCTCCTTAACACCGGCACGAGGGGGGAGCAGCGGAAACGCATCGATGTCCCTGTATCTCATAGGCATCCAGGGAAGGAGGACGAAGAGACGGGTGCGTACGATGCATGTTAGAGATGATAGCACCGTGTGTGTGTGTGTGTAGTTTCACCACAGTGACTCAGCAGGGTAACATTAAGACCAGCGTCAATAACTGACATTAACCCTTAGATGCACACATGGGGTAAAAAATGACCCCAGTGGTAGTAATTCTTCAAAATCTTTGTAAAGAAAAATTTTAATATATTAATATTCCAAATATTCATCATTAAACATGTTTGTGATAGGAGGCAATATTTTTCTTTATTAGTTTTTTTTTATTCATTTTAAAAAAATTCAAAATATTTTGAGAATTTTAATTGGGGTCAAAAATGACCCAAAAATTAGTAATTTATTCACCTGTGGAGGAGTGTAGGTATTGGAAGGTTGTGCATCCAAGGGTTAAATTGTAATGCTAATAATGCCTCAAATTCACAAGATTATCAAAAGCTGAATTTGAAAATATCTGAGTGATTACTCTAGCAGATCATGTGAGTCACAGAAAAATGTTCCTCAATTTTTGGAGCTTAGTGACCGATACTCATCATGGGATGGCCAAAAGTCCCACTTTTGGTTTCACTTTTAACAGTGCGTATTGGTTGAGTAATGGCTGCTTGGGAAACATGACTCGTGGGCATGTCCATCTTCTCACAATTGCTTCATCTTGTGATTAAACCAAAATAACCCTGCTGTGCTTTTTCTGCAGATGTCACCACCAGCTCCGGGCCTGTGCCTGCAGTGATAGCTGTGATAGCAGCTTTAATCACTGTTGGCTGCGGTGTAGGCCTATTCTTGATGAGGAGGAAGAGGTGAGGTGTTTAGTGAAACGACCCTCGTGTATGGGGACGCTTGTGGTTTTGTTTGATTAACGTAATTTTTGTTTTCTCTTTGGCAGGTTGGCGAATCAGAGAGGACCTGAAAAGCTTATGTGTGGGATTAGCTTATGAATCACAATAACAAAAAGCACCACAACTTTATTTTTACTTGTGAATATACAGTATATAATTTGGGATGTAACAGCCGACCTGTAGAATATCCTGTTTATTGACATTTCAAATAGAAATCTTCTGCACTTCAATATGCTCTGCACTGTATACCTATTTACTCCATGGATATCAGGCAGAATATGTATATAATTCATGTGTACTACCGTGTGGCAGTGAGTTATATATTTCTGGGGTTACATGTTGCAGTCTGAGTGGAATTTTAATTGTTGTTGATTGTTATTTATTGGCCTGTCTGGACACTGCGTCATCCTGTCTGTGTATTTAATGAGCAAAAACAGGAAATTAAGTATTTATTTTGTTGACTTTGCATCTGTATAAGTGGGTGATTGACATTAAGCTTTGCAATAAGCATCTTTGCCTCTGTTCATTAATGACTAAAAAGGCGTGACAAGGTTATCACTCCTTGCTCCACTGGTCAGCTGTGTCTTGTGGATAAATGCTGACTAGTTATTGATTCCTCAATAAATACAGTTGGCTCTTGCTCACACTTTCTTGGTACCTGTCCTGATTTGTGTTTACTCACCCAACAAACATTTACACTCAACAATACAAAGCGGCTCCACTTCCATCATCTTGCCCGGGGTCCCAAAATTCCTTGAAATGACCCTGCAAATAACATATTTGTAAACACTGAATATGATGGAATTTACATTTCTGATGTCACATGTACATTTTCAAACAAATCACAAATATAACAATCACAAAAAACTCTCCACCAAGGCCACATGATGGCATCAGTCACGAAAACAGCGATCATAGACAGATTCCTCACTTGTGCTGTCCTCCCTCATGTGTACTCTGCTTGAGTTTCCACTGTGTTTTTATTGAGAGTCAAGGCCTTTAATCAAACTGTGACTCACAGTTATTGTGAAACCGGGTGTGTGTTGGGGAGCTATTTGTGATGCTGTGCTCTAAATTGCCTGACAAAGCAAGATTAAGGATGTTAGGCTATAATTACGGATAATGGGTGTGTGTGTGATTTGTGTAAATGGCACAATGCAGTTGTGAGTTGGCCATGGAGGAGTTCGCCACTGTTCATACGTCCAAAGAATTCAGAGGACTTTGCGCTTTGTGTAACTTTATATTACTCATCACGGCAGCACTCATCACGGACACAAATGAAAGAATGATATGATCGATGTCCCTCTTCTTGAAAATGCTTCATTGTCAAGTGTGTGTCGTCTGTGTGTTGCCTTGTGTGTTCTTGGCTCTGTGTAGCAACCGATCAGGCTGAGATCACGAGACCAAACCGATCAGTGGTAGGCGCCTCGATTAAAATATCGATTGGAATAGATAACAAATCGGAGTCGGGATCGATTCTTTACTCTTGTTGTAATGCTGCCCATGGTCATTTACTGTGGTACGAGACCGCTGAGTGCGCTAGCTTGTATCTTACAGTTTGCCAAGCTAGCGCATTCAGCGCCAACAAGCCGTCCAGGTAAATCCACACACAGGGGGGAGCACAGACGGAGGTCAGTTTTTAGATTTCAGGTACAGTGTATTTATTACAGCAGTGGTCCCCGACCCTATTTGCGCCACGGACCGCCTTCATGTCGGAACACATTTTCACTGACCGGCCAGGTGTTGTAATAGGCACCATATATGACATAGTTGGTGAGTGTTACTATGGTTACTCTGGTTACGGTGAATATAAAAATATATATATAACGTTATACGGAAAAAATAATGCAAAAAGATATAAACTATTTTATTCTATCAATTTGATTTCCATATCGATCCATATCGATCATATATTATAGCTCGATACCAAAATGCAGTGTTGCAGAGCACTTTTAAGCTGGCAGCATCAAGCGGCCGCAGTAACACTTACTTGCCAGTGAATGTCAGTGTTTCCCAATTGACATCTACTGGTGTACTGGTGAGGAAGAGGAGGCGCGGCAGCTGTGTGTGTCGTGTGTGTGCTACTACTTAAGTCCGCGGTGCCTAATTTCCATCTGGGAGCTGCAAAAGTTTTTCCTCTATCTTGGACACTGGAGGTTCCAGTCACTACCTGAGGCAGAGAACTTTTAACAACGTGAATCAGAAGGTAAGTTCTGGTCAAGGCTCATCATTTGCCAGCATGCATCTAAATTTTTTAGTGTGCAGGCGTGAATTAGCCACTCAGGTCTGCAGCAAAGTGCGCAGAAACACAATAGTTTGGATAAAGGCGTTTGCTAGATATCGTGATAATTAGTCAGAGAAGGAGGCGTCTGTAATATGCACTAATCTGCAGCATCTATGCTGAGTTTACCTCGAGGTCGCTTTTGACTTTTTAATTCTGGAAAGCTTTAATTTGCATTAATACAGCAGCATTGCTAAATTCTTTCGACTCAGTCCATTGCTTAATGCAAATACGTAAGTCCCCAACTTTGTCTTGCAATAATTTTGAGAGTAGATGCTCATTCAGAGGTCTGAATTGGCATGTTGGTAAAAATAAACCTAACAGAAGACAGTTAATGTGCTGCATCAGTGCGACTGTTTCAGTCACAGACAAAACTAAATCCGAGGTTTAACCTGCACCCGTGCGTGAAAAGCTCAACGTTGAGCCATTACGTTTGATTTATTACTCCCTCCCAGGTGGGGTCTGGCTTTTTCAAAGGGTGCCATATTTGAGAGCCCAGGTGGTTTGCATGGTAAAAGAACAAAGCCTCCCCCTGCCCCAGTGGTCTGGACCCACTCGGTGCTCTGGCAGAGTCTGGCTCCCTGACACCTCCAGTCAAACCCAAACCAGTCGTCCTGCTTTTCATTGCTCCCCAAACTGTGGCTACTCAGGCACCCGTGGCATCTTTATATTCCCCCTCCTAAACAAACTTTCTTCCCAGCAAGACGCAAACAGGAGCCTCACCACAAAAACCATTTTATAGGGGAACCAACCACTGGGCTCGGCTGGTGTGGGCCCACGGGGCGTGTCGCCACCAGACGCAGGTCCTGCCCAGAACTCTGTATGGAGAGGGGAGGATAATTCCATCTCTCATTATCCCTTCGAATCTCTCTGAGGTCACACCTCAGCCATCCTGGTTTGGAAACGTGTGTGTTGCCACGTCTAGACACTAAAGTGGGCTTGAATCGTTGCCACATGAGGTGCTAAGGGTGTGTGTGTGTGTGTGTGTGTGGTGGGGGGTGCTGTTAGGAGGGGGCCCTGCTGTGGAGTTGCACGGTAAAAGCCTGCTGGAACCCCGGTGACATTTGGTGAATCAGCAGCTTTCCGCTTCCTTTTCATCCCAAAAGCAAAAAGACCACCAACGCTACGCTAGTTTAGCCATAGTCGCTTAATTACACTTGTGTTTTCTGACGTGTTTGTTTTTGTTTTCTCAGACAGGGCTCCCAGATGTTGATATCGGTGTGACAATGTGTGGGTCCATCCCGTCCGTGTGCCTGCTGCTGTGGATTGTGGGTTTAACTTTGTCCAGGACAGATGGTGAGAAGCTGGAAATGTTTGATCATCACAGCCTAAGAAAAGGCAACTGACAATATTTACTGTGACATCATGAGTAGATAAATGAAGCGCAGGTTGAGGACCTTTTCATGCACTGGAGTGTGTTACAGGAAAAAATGCACCTTCAAGTTAGTTTGCCAACCACCAAAAAGGAAGAAGAAGAAGAAATGTGTTACAGTAGAACCTTGAGATACGAGTCTAATTCGTTCAATGACCAAGTTCGAAAGTCCATCTGGTTGCACTCAAATGTTTTTTTTCTTCTCAAATCACTATTATAATTGAATCCCCTTCTGCAGCCTTAATGTCCTCACTAGATGTTTCTCCATGCCTCTCTTAAAGTTCTCAAACCACCCGTGACGAGCCATGAATGATTCTTCCAATGCTGAACTTCCTGTTTCTTGTAGTTCTAAGTGGTCACAGATAGTGTGAGCCGTCATAGATTGTGCGTACCTGTGTTGGCGCCAACTAGCGCTGGTGTCCCCAAGCACCACTCCTAACTCGGATTTACGCCCATATGCCCAACAAAAATATGCACCCAGAGACTGCTTGTATCTCAAAAAACTATATTAAGTTGCTCATATCTCAAGGCACTTCTGTATTTGGTGATGCAAATATGACATCACTGACACTATGAGATCACTTTGATTTTGAACCGAATTGTTTATCAGCTGAATGACACCATGGCTGTATTTATGTATTGTACCAGCTGATAGTATCTGATAATAACTGTCATATCTGTGTACATGTAAACGTAGGAGGTAGTTCCTGCACACAACACGGACACACATGAGTCCTCTCCACCCATTTGTGTTTGTGTTCGTGTTTGTATGTGTGTCAGGTCAGGTCACAGCTCCCGCCGGGCTCAGCGTGGCGGCGGGTGGTCCCGTCACCCTCAGCTGTGACGTGACCTTGGCACCCGAAGACTTTGTGGCCCAGGTGCGCTGGTACTTCAAGACGCAAGTCCTCTTGGTGTACCGAACACAGCCCCGGCTGCAGATCTTCGAGAGGCAGGCACGCGTGGAGCTGGTCGCCTGGCACGCCAACGCCAGCCTGATCGCCATCGCCAAGGCGGCGCACAGCGACGAGGGATGCTACCGCTGCGTCTTTGACGTTTTCTCGTCGGGGGCGAAGGAGGGAAAGACCTGCCTGACCGTCACCGGTGAGTGATGAGTGCTGCGGAGTTGTGAGGGGACAGATCTTTATCACAAGGACCAAATTACATCATAAGTTAAGAAGAAAAAATAGGTTGAAGTCGCACCAGCCAAAAAATACATAATAATGAAGAAAAAAAAACATAGAAATTGCACCGGACTATAAGACGCATTTTTTTGGGGAAAGTTTTATGGGAAATTTATTTTAGAAAATCTGGCCAAAACCTCACATTTACTCTTGAAAGTCAAGTTCTAATAATAACAATAGAATGGAGAAAAATATTGCTGTAAATTGCCGTTATGCTGAAAATCTTAGTGCCATAGTACACAAGCCTGGACTGCCATTGTGTGGTTCTCAGTGTGACAATAAGGAACACATGAGATTATATATCGTATCTGAGTATAAGTCGCACCCACACTCAAATTGTGAAAAACAGTACAGCCTGTACACCGGAAAACACGGTACACTTCATTCACAAAATAAACATTTCGCTCAATATTCTTTCATTTTAATAGATACTGTTTTGATGGTTTATTTTTAACGTCAGTGTGCCAGAGATAATGAATGGTATCAAATGCAGGAGAGGAGAAATTTTGTGATGTGTGTCTTTATTTTGTAAACCAGCATTTGCTCATCTGGTCGCCGCAACACACTGACCCATAGTAACCATGGAAACGGACGCATTCACTGAGCTGGTCAACATTCCCCTTCCGCCACAGAAAACGTGATCCTGGAGGGCAACAAGACGGCGGTGAGCGGGCGTCAGGCGGCCCTCTCCTGCTCCTACAGCCGCCCCGACACGGTCAAGCAGGTCCTGTGGAAGAAGACGGCCGAGCACGGGGGCGCCACCGTGCTGGCCTTCTACAAAAAGGACTCCCAGCCCGTGGTGGAGAAGCCGCTGAGCGGCCGCGTGAGCCTGAGCCGCTCCCTGGCCGACACCTGGCTGACCATACGGGGGGTCGGCGCGCAGGACGAGGGCTGCTACACCTGCGAGTTCCACGCCTACCCAGAGGGCCTCAAGCACGCCACCGCCTGCTTGTCCGTTTACGGTCAGTCTTGATACAGGACATATTTTGATTGATTGCTTGACGGTTGTTTGATTCCTAATCCTGATATTCTGTAGAGAAATGCCACCAAAAAAAAGCAATCATTTACCATTAACAACAGAAACTCATAGAGTCAAAGAGATTAATCGCGATTAAAGGACGAATTACTCGACAGCACAAATTCAAACCTGACGCCTCGCTTGGTTGCACTTTTAGGGAGCTGAGATGTTAGTGAATCCATTAGCACAATGCTTTGGCCATTTCCTACTCTCAGACTCATGAAAGGATCGGAACAGTGTGTGTGCGCGCGCTCGTGAGAGTGTGTGTGTGTGTGTGTGAGCGACTGTATCTCAGGAAAGAGGAAGTGCGACATAAACACACCCCACTTCGCTCCACTCCTCTTCCTTTGGGAGGCTGTTTTGGACTGTGTTTCTCTCTCGCTCTCTCCCTTGCTCACTCCCCCCCTTGCTTGCTCATTCTCTCTCTCTCTCACTCCCTCTCTCCCTCATCTGCTCACTCCCTCTTTTGCTCCCTCTTTCCCTCGCTCTCTCTCTCTACCTCTCTGTCTCCCTAGTTCACTCACTCCCTCTCACTCCCTCACTCTGTCTCTCACACCTGCTCACCCTCTCTCTCTCCCTCACCAGCTCACTCTCTCCCTCTCGCTCATTCACTCTTTTGCTCTCTCTCTCTCCCTCTCTTTCAGTCTCCCACGTTCACTCACTTGCTCATTCTCGCTCTCCTTTGCTCACTCTCTCCCTCGCTCACTCTCTCTCCTTTTCTCTCTTTCTCTCCTCCCCTTCCATGTCCATTTCCCTCCCCCAGTCCTACCCAAACCAAAGGTGACCTTCGTTACCTCACCCTCCGGGCTGATCGAGGCCAACTGCACGTCTCGGTCCCGTCCGGCGGCCGAGGCCAGGTGGGACGTCCACGGCGGTCGTCCCACCCTGGAGCCGCCCGTTACCTCCGCCGTGGAGCGAGGGGACGGCACCACGGAGGTGACGGCCCGGCTGCGGATGCAGGCCGGGCTCCGTAAAGGCCTGCTGGCCACCTGCACCGTGCGGCATCCGGGACTGGAGCGGCCCACCTACGCCTTCCTCGACAACGGTGAGGAGCCGCAGGGTGGCAACAACACAAAGCGACTGTCGCCATTTTGGTGCCACTGATGTATCCTGAGCTTCTCTAGTAAAGGCTAATGATAGCTGCCGAGCTGTCCAGTGTCAACAGGCCAGATTCCTCAGCTGTGCCTCATCCAACAAACACCATGTAATGTCTAATCTGTGATTGTGCGTCTGCTTTTGCTCTGTGTGTCTTGTTTGCAGCAAGTCCATCAAGAGTGGGCGTGTGTGCTTGTGCTGCTGTTTGTTCTCTATCACTGGTGAGTATCTGAACTGAGCCTCACGTCATCAAACTCGGAACTTTTAAACGCATCAAGTCCACTTTGAACTGTTGCGTTCTCATGCTGGAACACACGTTACCATTACTTGCAGCTATTTTTGGCGACTTCTCAAGTGCAGCTTGTCATTTTGCCTCTGATTGCTATGAGCCGTTGTTGCGGCCGCAAGACCACATGAATTGTGCTTATTTTTAGGCGTGTGTGTGTGTATGTGTGCGTGCTAGTGAGAGGGTGTGTGTGAGTCAGTGAGAGACATTTTGTCAACGTCAATATAAGTGCTGAATTCTGGACAGACATGTCC
Source organism: Carapus acus (assembly GCA_900312935.1). Classification (NCBI taxonomy): domain Eukaryota; kingdom Metazoa; phylum Chordata; class Actinopteri; order Ophidiiformes; family Carapidae; genus Carapus; species Carapus acus. The sequence continues at coordinate 23,907 of OMPJ01024396.1, forward strand.
GAGGAAGTATGCTGGAGAATTTCACTCCCAGTTACAAAAGGTCACCTCAGAGGACACACACACACAAGCTCTCACACACACACACACACACACAAGCTCTCACACACACACACAAGCTCTCTCACACACATACACACACACACACACACAGAGACCTGCCCACACAGAGGTGTGAGATTGTGTGTGGGGTTTCAACACCTTTGGCCGCATTCCCCTCTGAATGTGATGGAAACAGGACGGTGCCAGTCAGTGTGTGTTCGTGTACGTGTGTGTGTGTGTGTGTGTGTCTGTCTGTGTGTGTTGCCAGGCAAACGCTGCCCACTTCCCTGCGCCATAAATCCCTCCCTGTGTTATTTCCCGTCGAGGAGAGGCAACTTTATCGCTACGCAGGCAGTAGGCCTGGCTGCCGATGATGTTTACGCAATACGCCCTGTGATTTATTTAGACAGAGGGTAAAGAATCTGTGTGATGGACATGGGAGTGGAACACGTATGTGTGTGTTGTGTGTACGCACCGAGGCCATGGACGAAAAGGAGTCGTCCTTGAAGCAGGCTAGGTTCCTGACTGGACTCTTGGACCGACCCCACACACACACAATCACCAGCTTCCTCTTTCCCTCTCTCGCTCCTCTTTGTTGGCTGGCCTGATAAGACCATCAGGGTCGCGCCTCTTTGTCCCAAAGTCTCCAGGATGAGAGTCTCCTGGGGGCCACGCCTTCATTCCTACTTTCCACCAACAGCTCCAAAGGCAACACCGCCCCACCCGTTTAAGAACAGAGAGCCTGGCGTGAGCACTGTTTTGGGTTTTCTCGTGAGGCATTCAAGGACACCCTCAAAGTTGGCCTTGCATGTGTAATTTATGTTTGTCGTTTCTCGCCAATCTCATAAAATCTGAAGTACGTTTTTTGGCCTATGAAGCCTCTGCCCTGTGGCATCTCACTTTCCCTGTTGTCTTCTCCCATCTGCAGATGTTCCACCTTCTCCTCGGGTCCTGAGAGGCATTTAAAGAGGTTTACCAGAAGAAAAACAAATGGTGTCAGAGAGAAGTCCGGACAAGGAGAGGACACGTGAGGTAACCCAGAGGACAAGAGGAGACGAAAGCATCTTCTGTCGTCACGTCGTTGACGTTTGAGCCGAGACGCAACAAGGCAAAGTCGCTCACGTGTTTAGGTGGAGAACTTTGTGGAGAGTTGATAACTTCAGGGGTCTCGTTTGAATCTCTGTCGATAATGTGGTGTTCTGGATTTTCACTTGGACAGTACCTGAATGCAACACTGACGCAAGACGAGACAAAACAATGTCTTATCAGCGGCCCTGAGGGGGACAGGAGCTTCTGTGGGTCACAGTAGACTTTGTAGATTGTACAATTGCAGTGAGTAGTCCCTCACTGATGTAGCTGCACACTGCTGTTGTAGTACACGAGTGTCAGCCTGAAGTATTTGGGCAAAGTAGGCGTTAAATTCCAGAGTGAAACAGAGACACTAACATCCAAACCACAAGATAATTAACAAAAATGTCTATTTGTTTGACCCAAAGTGTTTGTCAGTAATATGATGTTTTGGGTTTTTTTTCTCATTCTGATGCCAAAAATGACTTTAACTCTCAAACCAGTGCAGAGACAAACACGTGACTCACGGCCGAGAGGTAAACAGACCTGCGGCTTGCACCAGCACAACCTTTGACCTCTAATTTTCTTCCCCCATGGCGATGATGGACAGCGGCGTCTGGGGAGGCGTGGGCATGTCAGGAAATCATTCCAGCTGCCCGACGATTGGCTAATTTGGAGAGAGCGGGTTGAATCCTTCATGTTTGAAGTGTGGCTGCACAGTTGTGATGTCTGCGGCTGCCGCGGGGCCACCAGTAGGTTTTTGTGGTTCCGCCCTGGCCCAGACAGAGGACGCGGCCTCCGCTCGGCCCACATTCAACTGGGAAATTGGGAGCCACGGCTGAGGTTGTTCCAGTAAAGCCGGACTGGACTGAGCTATTTGTGTGTGTGTGTGTGTGTATGTGTGTAATTCCTGGCTCGAGGAGGCAGGGCAGAGGAGCTGCTTGGGCTTGGGCCATATTTTTGGTGGCGCTGTACAATGCGTAGCACCACACAGGAAGCGTAAGTAAGTGTGTGTGTGTGTGTGTGTGTGTGTGTGTAGGGGGGAGACCAGCGTACAACCACAGGGCGTCCCAGGAGATGTGATGGTGACAAAATCGCTGCACAGGAAGACATCAACATTCCATAAATGCCACCATCTGATTTCCTCTACCTCCACATCATACCTGGGTATCATGGCGCCACCTACTGGCAGAAATAAACAAGTTGAGTCAATTTCGGTATGGCAGATGCCCCTTCCTTGGCTTTCGACATGTTTACTGAATTGATCTATCTGGAAAAAAATGGTATAGACAGAAGATCTAGTATGCAGGATTTTGGGACTTGTGTGTGTGCGTGCTTGAGTGTGTGTTCAGAGGTTCAGAGTTCGCTGAGCCTGACCTGATCAGCAGTGGTGTGCAATACTGAATATTTTTGTATCAATCCAATGCAGAGTAAATACTGGCCAGTGCCGCCGATACTGTTAGATACCAATACTTTTCAATAAAAATGTGGAGGCATCATTGACATGCTGAATCTCAATTTTCTTGATCTATTTTTTTTTTTTGATGTTTCCTTTTCTATCATCATTAAACAGTAAAATCCCAGGACAGAATTAGGATAGAGCTCATAATCAAACAGAAAATGCTATTATATTTTTTTGAGAAAAATCTTTAATAAAAAGTGCGAAATCC
>OMPJ01024398.1:9910-41871 GCA_900312935.1 Carapus acus
GAGGAGGAGGAGGGAGAAAAAAAAAAAAAAAAAAAAACACTTGCTATGTTCTTCAACCCATGTCTCTTTCTGTCAAACACAAACACATACAGACACACACACACACACACACACACGCACACACACACACACAAGCAGCATGACACGCAAAGCCAAAGGATAGTGTGACAAACCACACGCGCGTTCCATCAGAACACTTGTCATCTACGCCATCACTAACTTTCGGCATTGGTTGCCCAGTCTCACTTTCATGACGGCATGCATAACGCCATCATGAGTGAACACACATTTATGTTATGGGGAGGCTTTTTGACATGCTGGTCCGTGAGACAGTGGGGTGCCAGTCCTCAGCGTCAAGTCTAATCTATGTGATCTGAATGTATAAGATTTGATGGTCCCCTCTACCAAATACTGTTATGGGGGACCTGGTTTGTTTATTTAATGAAGCCGGTGTCACAGCGGATCTGCGATCTTGCCTTTGGAAACGTTGGCAGGTGTTGGTGGCAGATTTCCCTCAAACAGGGCCACTGAATTAACAAATCAGATTAACATAATATTGGCGTCAGATCCAGGAGCCCAGTTTCTCTGCACGACTAGCTGGCCCGTGTACTTTGCCCTGTTTGGATGCTCCCCTCTTGCGTCCAGATGTCCCTCCACAGTTGCTGTGCTCTCTCTGCCCAGTAATCGTCAGATCTGAGCCCAGGCTGGAACCAGTGTGAATTCCCTGAGCAAGGACACAGCAGTTTCTGCGCTAGCGTAATGACAGAAAGCCCGCTACTGACATGTGGGAGCAAACTGAATACAACATCTTTGGTGCGTGCCCCAGAGATGGCGGGTTTACATGCACCGAATTGAGAGTTGCGGTAATGGATGGATGGGTTGCCATTGTTTGCTTTTTTTTACTCACACTTGATTTATTTTGTTGGACAACAAACCAGCAACCCTCTTTAGCTGTGCTGTGCTATTAAAAAGTAAAGACAGGAAAGAGTCAATCCATGAATTGTCAGATTAGGAAATGGTCATGCTCGCGAGGGTCATCAAATCCTGCAAAGGTACAGTTGTGGACAGATGTGTGACACTTCTCCATTGTGAGAGAACACCTGAAATCTAGTATGAGATCTACCCATAAATACCTTTGTTCCCTCATTTTGCTTGATTTGATGATAATAGCTATGTAGGCTAAAATGGTTAAACGATATTTACTTTTTTCCTCTTTGGAGACAAAGTTGCATTGGGATCAAGGAAGATCCAAGATGCTCTCACTGTGATCAAGCATTGTCTTTCATATTTGTGTGTGATCACAGCTCCTCTCCGTGTGATCATTCATTCATTCAGTGTCAGCTGGATTGGCTATGACCTCAGTATGATTCTGAGGATGTGTTGTTATTTCAACGTGACCTACAGGTTTGCATTTGAATTTTGAAATAAAAAATGGAGGCAGATTGTTCCTATTGTCCCTGACTCTGAGGTTCAGTGTATCACTTACAAGGGATGAAACTAGAGATGTCCGATAATATCTATCGGCCCACCGATATTATCGGCCCGATATTGGCATAAAAATGTAATATCAGCATCGGATTTTTTGGCTTTAAAACCGATAAAATAAAAACCAATAAAAATGAAATAATGCTTGCGTTACGCCGAAACAGTGCCTATGCGCTCCTGAGGCGTTTACCGGCGGACATATCGGTATCGGCCGAAATCGGTAACGGTAAATTGAGAGTTGGACAATATCGGCATATTGGATATCGGCAAAAAAGCTCATATCGGACATCCCTAGATGAAACATTTGTCTGCCTGTAGTTTTAACATGTGATATCCATTTCTGATTGAGTTTATGATATGTTGTTGTTGCCTGTGTGACTATTAACACAGATAAATACACAAACTATTCAGTTAATGTTGCGTTAATTAAATAACAAAGCAGGGTGAACTGGATTTAACTGCATTACAACAAAGGGATGGGTTTCACCACCACTGCCTGCAAACGTGGTGTAGCGTGAGGCAAATATGCGTAAAGTAAGTGTAAACTAGCTGTCAGAGTTATTTATGTACTCCCCTCTGCCGACCTGGTGTTTTGGATGAACTGTCAACACAAACAGAGATGGTTAAGAGAGTCTCTCCTAACGAGTTAGCCATATTACACAGAATATTAATGGCTTTGGAACCAGACTTACCAAGCACCGTTCAAAACCTCAAAGGGAGCTGATGGGTAGCTATAGCTTCCATTACCTCCGTTTACATTGCTTTTTATTCAACTGCTGACAGCGGTAAACAAAAACCAAAGCCTTTTCAAAAAATCAGCCATTCCTCCTTGGTGCAACTTTTTCCAAACGTTGACCATTACGGGTGAAACCGATTGTGACGTTACATCCTCCCATCCACTCAGCACGCAGCTCGCTGCGTGCACCAAAGACACGTCAGCAGCGCTCTGTCCCTCACCAAAGACATCAAGACTGATGGCATGTGTCCAAGCAATTCAGTGTTATCCGTGCCGTCACCAAAGTGAGAGTGGACACCCAGTGCCGAAAGTTATTTATGGCGTAAATGACAAGTGTCCTGATGGAACGCGGATAGACATTATTTTCTTTCATTTTATTCACAATTATTGGTCTCAATCTCACGCTTGAAACGCCCGCACTGTATGCAGATAAACAGAGATGGGTGGGAGAGTTATGATAATGGACGTGTGTGGTGACAGCGTATGGCTGAGTCAATCATAAACACCTCTCATCTCATAATCACAAGCCATAAGCAGGCCCGCCGGAAAGGCGGTGGCCCAACACTGACAAATCTAATGATCGACAATCACTGACAATCTGCAACATGTGCACTCACACTGTACACACACACACACACACACAGGAACATCAGTATTCATGCGTGAGCGTGACAGGAAATCCAAACTCAAACGCCACAGCTGCGCCACAGTAGAGGAGATTGGCTCATATCTAATGACAAAAGAAATCCCCGAATCAGGTGCAAAATGAAGATTTGCCAAATCCCTTTAACAAAGGAATGCTGAGAAATCTGCCAGAATGTCTCCTGATTTTCTTCTGTTGGGAGTTTTGGGTGAATACTCAGAGGCGGTCCCAGTGCCGCTCTCAGCTCTGTCCATTTCCATAAACGCTGCTGGCTGTCTCACCTACACCAGAAACACTCTTGGGCTAAATGCCCTGGCATATCATTTCTGCCTCTCTCTCTCTCTCATTCTCTCTTTCTCTCTCACCTATTCTAAACCAAATGTTCATTACCATGCGGCCTGCCTTGGAGAAAGAGAAGGAGAGAACTAAGAACTGAGATCATTGACAGCTTGATGTGACGAAGGTCAATTGAAATAACAGGTTTTTGTGTGTTTATATTCTAAATGGGCCACTTGTGTCGACTGCTCTTGGCTTTCTGCAGAGGAGGAAGCTGGGGAGCCGCGTGGCTGTAGGCCTGCAGAAACACTCACGCATACACAGACACACACACACACACACACACACACACACACACACACACACACACACACACACACAGGCAGACACACTCTTATTCACTCTGTAATGAGCAGGTTATGCTATGCACAGGCTAAAATCTGTAATTATAATCAACCTTTCTCCCCACCTCTCTCCCGCATCTCCTGTCATTCTCTCCATCTCCGCTCCCCCTTCCTTTTCTCTTTCTTTGCACGTCAGGGAGCGGGCATCAGGGAATCCTTCCCTAAGCAGTTAGAAATAAAGAGTTTGTTGATTAACAAGGAGAGATGAGGCAACGCTCATAAATGAGTGTTGTTTTATATTGTTAGACAGACTTGGGGCGCTTCACAGAGTGACGATATCAATGCGACGTTGTTATTCTGTAATTTCATATCAGCATTAACCCTGTAACTAACCACAAAGGCATCTGACCAGTTCACCTCAGATGTGGTTACTTTTTGGTGTGACTTCGCATGAAAAGGCTGAATGCGCAAGCCAATTTATGCCTCTGCTCCTAATGCCTCTGCTTTGTATGCAGGTGGAGTTTCACGCTGTCGGACAACTGGCAGCTCTGCATCTGGCAAACCATCTGGGTAAGACGGATCACACACACAACCCACACAACTTGTGCGTAACCGCGCTCCTGCAACACCCCCACAGCCCCACTGTACCTGCACCACAAACTCCGACAACTGCAGGTAGGTGGTGTTGGTGATGGGGAATTAATGAATGGAATGGAAGAAATCAAACTGTGTGCTTTTAAGTTGCAAACCACAGCTCACACTTTTCTAGAGCAGGGTGGAACATTTAAGTCTAAGTTATTTAGTTTTTTTTTGTTTTGTCATTCATTGAAGTATTACAATGACTAACCAACAAAATAAAGATGGTAGATGTCTGAAACATATCAATTACAATATAATTCATTGTAAGTTTGTTTTTTAGGGGATTATGTATCTGAAAAAATCTGGGAGAATCACCGGACCAGATTTGGATTCTTCATGTAAATAACATGCAGTGTAATGGTATACATCACTGACATATGATCGGGGGAGGCACTGGAGGCCGGTCCTCACTTGTCATCATGGGAAGAAAAAAATGTAAACTGGAAAAACAACAAAAATCAATGGTTATACTTATACAGCGGTTTTCACCATAAATCTTTTATCTACCTTCACCAGTTTCTAACTTGAACACCTCACCATAATAACCTTTACTTTTTAACCTTTAGCTTTTAAGTGTAAGGGAGGCTGAAATGAAACCTAACCCGTAAACTGTTGCCAATAAAATGGTGAGTAAGATACTCTGTAGGGTTCATACTCTATGTTTGTAAATGTGACTGTGACTGCACGTCACTGGTACTGTATATACTTATCTTACATATGATAGACATGAAGTTCTTGTTTTGCCATTTGTCATAAGTTTCACTCTGATTGAACTAAATATATAAAGTGAAAATAATGAGATAAAAATACAAAATTTAAGATATTTTTTGCCCTGAGTTGGGAAGTGCTGCATGGCAAGTAATGACACATAAAAACGATGATACACAAAAATTGCAACATAAAGGAGTTGGAAAAAAACTATGAAACATTGCCATTCCCATTGCTACATCAACAACACACATGGGCAGACATACACACACACACACACACACACTCACACACACACACACACACATTGTTTTAAACTGCCTGTCATGTCCCCTGATCATCTCACCGCCTCATCTTTTAGGAAGGTTGTACTCACTCACCACAGAGTCAGAGGGGAGTCCCTCAACTCCGGCTCCCCCCCTGCACCCTCGCTGCCCGGGTACTTCCTCTGAAGCTCCCTGGCGCGCGGCATGTCAGAGGAGCTATGAAGATACCAGTAGAAATGGCAGAGCAAAGAATTGGCGTCAATCTTTCACCATCGGTGCCTCTCTGGTGCCACTTTGATGTGATGGCTGCTCTTTGCTTTGTGATGTGGTGGAGCTGTCAGATTAGCGGGCCTGTCACGGCTCTGTCTACGCGTCTGTTGGGCTTGACAGAGCCTATGATGGAGCTCAGGCTAAACAAAAGGGTTATCACCTTGCCTATACTACCTCCTTTCATATCAGGGCAGGAGGTAGAGGAAGGCTCCCATCCGTCATGCAGAATGGCGGTGGGAAGGAGAGCATGACATGCTTAAGCCACCATCCTGAGAGCTGTGGCAGCCGGGAGAGGCTGCCAGACCCAACATCCACGGGATGTGTACAATATTTTTCATGCTTACGCTCAATGTGTATTCATTGTGTTTGCTATATTTATTAAGCTTGCAAAATGATCATCTCATGAATCATGATTAATCTCAGAATTTCTGATTTATCGTGATTAACTGCATCTTAAATGGCGTGTTTACATTCCAAGTTGTTTGCTTTTCAAGGCATTTTTTAGTAAAACATTCTTTAGTGACCACAAAAACAAAAAGTGCTACTGCGATCTTTGATGTTGAATCTTTCTCAGCAATCATAAGCCCACTTGAGGTCGGCGTCAAAAATACAACATTCAAATGGAGCAGACCGAGTGTGTGCATGAGGGATAAAATAGTGCAACCTCTAGTGATGATTAAAAAATCCCATTTAGGTCAGATTTTAATTGCATTGCAATCACACGTTAACGCTGACAGGGCCGGTATTTTTGTATACGAGCTAAATCTGATGAAGCCCTCATACCTGACACCTGCCAGTTATTGTAAGTAACTGCTGAATGTCTCAATTGTCAAAATTATTTATAAATTTGGCCTGTTATTCTGATTTTTTATGCTCTTGCGTGGTTGAAACCTCCCACTGCCACTAAGTGCAGCAAAGCCATCCACGCTGACTCATTACAGCTCTCTCCAAAACGAAGCCTGAACCAGACCAGGGATGTCACACTAATGGATCATGTAGACACGGATGCTGACTTAAACATGTCTTTTGATGTTGTTCTTGCTGAATCTGTCTAAGCAGTGGCGCTGGCAGGTAAATAAAACCTGTGTCCACCCATCACAAACTCATTAGGGCAGTTGAGGGCCAATGACTTTTTCTATGCGAGGGCAATTCCTTTGCAGAGAATTTACACCGAAAACATTTGGCCAATACTTAACTCATGATTTGTCCAGCGATATCACAACATTGAAATATTTTTGTGATATTTTATCAAGTATTTTGTACATTATTTTACCCTCTAAAACAGAGACAACTCATACGAAACACCAAACACAAGAAGTTTCACAGAAAGTAGGATGTATTGCACGGCTGTTGCACAGGACTACATTAGACTGGTGTGGTGCTTCATTGATAACAACTGTCACCTTCACTGTTGCCACTGTGGTCCTCCTGTGCAAAGTTTGAAGTTTCTGCCCATGTCTATGTCGGTTTTCTCCAGTTGCTTCGTTTCCTCCCACAATCCAAACACATGCAGGTTAGATGAGCTGGAAAGTCTAAATTGCCCGTAGGTGTGAATGACTTCTCTATTTCTGTGTGTGTTGGCCGCAAGATGGAACGGTGACCTGTCTGGGGTTTTCGCGCTGCCTCTCACCCAGCGGATTCCAGAATAGGATCCGGCTTGCGGTGACAGCTAAGGCAGGTATGGAGAAAGAATGGATGGATGGATAGGCGCCTAATAGACTAGTGCCACTGTGTGTGTACATAAGGAAACATGAAAGAGTAGCAGCAGAAGATTGGGTGTGTGACTGCTTCCTTCCCTCCATCCATCTGCAGGAAGTCCCTGTTGTCTACATTTCCTGTTAAATGCAGCTGTTATGTGAAATGAGGCATAGAGAAAATGATCAATTTCTCCGGACACCTGGCATCCGCAGTTTACAGGTGCAGTGTGTGTGTGCGTGTGTGTGTGCACGCACGTGTGCGTGGATGTTTTGATGAGGTGAAATAACACACTAATGAGGAGAGAGTGATCACTGCCGACAAGGCTGGGCTAGCACACTAGGCTGGGCTGGGTCCGCACACTAATATGAAGTTGCTGTTTCAAGTCATTCTTATTTCCTGTTGGACTTGCACTGTAATTAAGCGTCTGGGGCCTCTAACATTACTTAAATGCAGCCTGCATCACTTAGCTCTTTGGACAAATCAATTACACGAACACGGCGCCCAGACGCCAACAAGCAGCATCTGCAAATCAGAACAAATGATTAAAGCGATTGCCTGCAGCAAAGGACAAATACAGACCATCCGTTCACTGGAGGAGTGCTAAGAGGTTGTTTGTCAACCCTCCATTCTTAGCTAATATGTTTTAATTCCTCATGTTATTGTCCCGTTGATATGGATACCAAACGTGTTAACATCAGCCGTGCCAAGCTAACCAATGCTAGCGCTTTGAGTGATGAATGTGTGTACACAGGGGCAGGAAGTAGAACTTTCTGAATGTTCCAGAGCTGATTGGACAGAAGAATATAACAAATGGTGGTGCAGATTTTGTCGATGGTGTAACCATGTGTTGGGCTGCGTCTCGTAATTTTCCTTTTTTTTACTCTGACTATGGTCATGTTTGGCTGCGATGCAAAACCTGCTAATGGCATTTTAAGAAAAGATTCAAGATTACAGTACAACAGGTTCAATATAACATTGAACTTTCTATAGCTCCCTAACAAACAATGATGAGTCTCCTGTACAAAAGCACATATACATACAAACGCCAGCAGGCACATGGACCCCCGACAGGACCATCAGGGTGCCTGCGAGACATTTTCTAAAATGTGAGGCAAGCTCTAAAAATGCGGGGAATAATTACGATAGTATTACTACCACTACTGTAATTATCATCATTATTATCATCATTATTATTTTGAGTGAAAAGTAATCCATGCGGTTTTGTTATTTAAGAAGTTTGCATCAAACAGGTCCTGTTAGGCCTTTGCACTATACAGTGCCCATGAAGTCACTTAAAGATTGGCAACCCCATAGTACAAATTATTAGCCTGATTGCATTCTGGTGAAGACAGAGAAAACAAAATATTTGATGCCTTTGCATAATTATGAGAATCAGTGTTGTGTTTGCTCTTATTGCAAGGGTGTATGTGGTAGGATGGGGCCTGCCTGTGCTAAGCTGTGCTAGAATGGAGTCGAAACACTGTCTGTGCAACCACAACCTGGAACTAAATCATCCCCGTGATTAATACCCTGCTACCGACTGACTAACACAACTCAGGGCAGCAGAGAGAAAGATAGACAGAGGTAGACAGAGAGAAAAAGAGAGCCAAGGGAAGCGGGAATGGAGGGGGGCGGGTAGGTGAGGGGTGTTGTTGGAGATAATTAAAGCCATGTACACCTGAGGTCTGCTTCACCTGACAAATTATGAAAGGACTTATTAGTGTGAGTGTGGCTGCTTTCTTCTCTCGTCCTCCTGTGGGCCACACATCTGCTATTTTAATAATGTTTTCCAAACTAAACGAGAGGGGAGGAATCATTACCCCAACACTACCAACGCGGCAACTGACAGAAAGCAGACACAGAGAGGGAGAGAGGGAGAACAAGAGAGAGAGAGAGAGAGCATATTGAGTTTGTTAATGGTAAAAAATAAAAGGAACGCGGCATGAATTCCATTGACATAGGAAGAGATAATGAGGTGTTTTGATGTGACACGAAAGACAGAGGTGGTGCCGCGCCGTTGTTCGGGAGGTCAACCCACACAGACGAGCGTGCGCACACACATACGCGCATACACACACGGGTGACCATTGCAAAGTAGTTGCGCACACGTGAACAATGAGCACAGGCGCGTCCACATGGTGCGCAACTTTGACCCTGACTGTCACATTGTCGTCTCTCTATTTTCTAAGATGACCCAATGATCTGTACACATTATCCTACACACACACACACACGCTCACCATACACAAAAACGCGCAAAATCGACAGGTTTGTGGTACAATGTGGAGTCCATACAGTGTGTGTGCGTGTGTGTGTGTGTGTGTGTGTGTGTGTGTGTGTGTGTGTGTGTGTGTGTGTGTGCGCGTGTGTGTGTGTCTGTATGGAGAGCTGGAGGGATATATACACCCTATCATACACATACTGTACATATCTGTGTGTGTGTTTACTTCCTTACCTCCTGTGTGTGTGTGTGTGTGTGTGTGTGTGTGTGTGTGTGTGTGTGTGTGTGTGTGTGTGTGTGTGTGTGTGTGCACGTGCGTGCGTGTGGTGTGTCTTGCTTGAGCATCTACCTCAACATAGCTTCCATTTGAAGGTGTCCATCTCAACTGAGATAATAAGCATTGGTGTGTGTGTGTGTGTGTGTGTGTCTCCCCAGAGGAGTGAGTGACAGTTGGAAGAAGCGTGAAGATACTCTTATTCACACTGATGGAGAGATCAGAGTGAAACATGGTAGACGTTGTCATTGTAGCCTTATACCAGAGGAAGGAACGCTTCCTAACGTTGATGTTACCGTCCTGCCTGGCAGTCAGCAACGCTCCCTATACAAACAATCATTCAGGACAGCAGGGAGGAAGAGACGGATGCAGAGAGAGAGGGGATGAAAGAGAAAAGCAGACGGGGAGGAGTGCGGGGAAAAAAAAGGAGGAGTCCGAGCGGGGCTCTCACTTAAAGCCTCCTCCCAATCTATGCTAACATTTGCTATTTGTGTAAGTATGATATAACACACAAGCTGCATCCCACACAGAAATCATGTGGTCCCTGCAGACACCAAGTTGTAAGGATATTGATAAAATAAGTGAGACTTGGGGTTCATTGGATATTACAGTTTGTCAGCAAGACCCGCCCCCTTCCCCATCTCACAAAACCTCTATGTCTAATCAGACAGTGTTCATATCACAGGTTGGTTTGGTTGTTCTTTTGTGTCGATGAGATGCCGGTTTTATGATAATCCAATTCAACTCATGTGATAAGCCAACTCAACTGCAGCAGGTCACATTGATGCAAAACATAAAACTTTTTTAGTTTGGTACACAAGCAAATGGTTTGGATAACAAAGACAAACAGATCAAGACTGGGTTGAGGTGGACATGTGAGTTTTAAGGGAAATTTTGATTCAAGGAATACCTCCATAAACTTTGAATAGCTACGTATTCCGTATGATACGTATAAACTTCCACTTTCTGTCGCAGTTTTTTTAACCTTTGGATGCACATGTGTGGTAAAAAATGATCCAAGGGGTTGTCATTCTTCAAGATCTTTATAAAGAGAAAATGTAATATGTATATAAAATGTATTTATGTTTTCATTCATTTTGAGAAAATTCTCAATATTCTAAGAATTTTAATTGGGGTCAAAACTGACCCCACTCGTGAAAGACTGTGGGCATTGGTAAGTTGTGCATCCAAGGGTAAAGAACATCCACAAGTCTACAGGCTAGATTATCTTGTGTAATTTACAAGGGCAGAATCGGTACACAGGAATATTGTTCAAAACTAAGGTGTGCCAGTTGATTCATCCCTCATATAGCAGTAATACTCCTTAATGAACTCCTTTGCTGTGTTACCTTTTGCTTTTACTCCTCTACTTTCCCATATTCCCTCTCATGTGTAACAGTTCTAGACAAACGATGCATGCCAAAGAGTACGCTCAAGCTCAAACACGGAGAATGTGCTGAGTCTGGGTTTGTGTAATATTAATGATTTTGATTCACAGCATGTAATCATCAATGATATTATCTGGCTGTGGAGCAGCTCAGTGCTTTGTAGTCGCACCGACCTTCAGACTTGCATTTTACCCATAACTCCTTGCTGTGTTCACATGTGAGAAGCCTTGCAGGGGTGTGGGCAGGGACAGGACATGCACATGCACAGGATGTGCCCCAACGCAAGCGGAATTCTAGAGCAACATGGCAGGTTATATCAGACATCCACCAAAGGGCAAATATCAGAAATGTGCCATACTGCAAAATCTGGCTACCAAGCTAATACAATTATCTCCTACTTTTCAATAACTTCATTAGACACCCCATAAAATTCCTAAATCTGACTGAATTTCCTTGACCTGCAAGTGTTTTGTATTGTTCGATTAGATTAGTAATACCTGAAATACAGGCAAGCATCTGGGAAAAATTTACGGGTAAATACCTTATCATCACATTGAAGTCTTTGCTAAGAAAAAGTAGAATGCTGAATATTATGATGATGTGCTGTAACTGCGTGAGGCTCAGTCTGTTAGGCTGTAGAACTCATGGTAAGCAGAGGTCATTTCTGCCACCAGGCAGGTGATAGGTCCTAGAAATAACAAAATAACTTAGGAGGTGATAGGGAAAAAAACGTGCTTGCCTTGAAATAGTGTGTATAGTGTAAATATTGCATTTTAACATGAGAAGTGATGCTAAAATGGACAAGTTGGCCTTAATATTTTTGTGATTAACAGCGGGGAGGCCAGCATCCATGTTCATGAAAATGGGCGTGGAGGTGAACAGATGTTATTGGCCAACACGTTCACCTTCATTAACATAGCAGATTGGCAGATCTCGAACGTGAAGTGCATACTAGGCACACCCAATCTACACCGAGGAAAAGATTTCACTTCTCTCAGATGAAAAAAAAATGTCCAAAATTCTGCAACCCTTTGCGGCAGGTCATCAGTACAGCTGTGTGGCAGAAAAAGAGCGATACATGTTGGTGTGATTGTTAAGACAAATAGGAATGAAGGTGAGCCCCGTATGTTTGTTTGCCTCAGGCCCCCAAAACAGCAAGTGTCTATTTTGTCATCATTAAACAGGCAAAAGTGACAAACAGGACAATCTCCTCTCTCGTCTTCGCTGCTCTCCCTCCATCTCTGCTCATCTCTGCTGTGTGATTAGCGTTGACTTGTTCAAGCGTCTCCCTAGGGATACAATGTGGGTCCCATGACTGGCTTTTGGAAGGGATGATCTAATGGGGTCACAATCCCACTCACGGGTCTATTCATAAGAATCAATACCTACATTTTGTGCAAGGAGGCAGTGCACGGTTAGTAGCGCGCCACATAGTACAAGGATGCCTGCATAGTAAGGAGGAAAGAGGGTGATGAAAGTAGGAAATTTGGGCTTTAAGGGTTGACAGGATTCCGCATTATATTAAAAAAAGAAGAAAAACTCCTCCAAAGTCTCCTCTCTCCAATATGGACTTTTTCCAACTTAGCGGATCATCACATTGAGTGATTGATCTCAGAATTTTGTGTAGTTGTTGTGCTAATACACTATGTCATGCTTCATATTATACTGTAAATGTACAATCTGCACCCCTTTTCTTGGGGAGATTCACATCATCATTACATCATTATTTTTACATCAAAAACAGGTATTGCTAGTATTTGATTGCTGATCTAATTTTTTCTTTTTTGTTTTGACAAAATTTCACATAACTATCCACTGTGAAATGGATTCAGAGAAGAATTTCATGGTTTAATCAATCATAACAATTATATTTGCATTGTGCATGAATTATTCACCCCCCCAAAAAATTGTTATTTTTTGTAAGCCAACATATAACATTTTGTTACACTGACAAAATTTTATATCAATTGCAATTTTTCATCCAATAAGGTCTTTGACAGGGTATAAAGTTAAGCGGGGAGTCATACAGAGAAAATCAATTTTATGTTGCTTCAAGTGTTGCAGTCATATGAGGCTGTTAAGAATAAAATGTGCAAAGAAGAAACAATATATTAACGGTTACATTATATTTACATTAGACAGCAAAAAATAAATGATTACCAAGATGCAGAGAATATTTTGAAATCTAAATACTCAAATAGGGAAGGACAACATGGTACTTAACATGTTTACGCAACGTGCAGGGTGCTATGCAAGTTTGAGTGCTGCACAGTTGCGCGTGTTAATTCCTGACTGCACAGGAATAGTGAAAGAAATCACACCAAGCCAATGTGTGTTTACCCTCCCTAAACCCCAGGGGACTCTGGGTAATTGAGCGTGAGCAGATGAGCAATATAAAACCCATTTACAGAGGTGATAAAAAAAAACAAGCCTCCATAACGCTTGAGCGCTCTTGACAGCAGTGACACAGACATGGATGTTACCATACACGCATGCATACACACAAATGCACACACACTTGCTGCGCTGTTCGGCAGGTGTCTTGCTCATGTAGGACAACAATCAGCGACACCGCTCTAATAACTGTGATGAAGCCCGTCCTTTGTGAATGCAGTGAGGGTGATCAGTGAAGTGATGCGTGCTGAATGAAATATCAAATGTATATTGTGTGGTGATACATGATTTCCGCAACAGCCATGCAAACACTTTGTTATTGAGACATTGGATGTGCTTCTGCATCTGAATAAGTGTATGTATAGCTTAATGTGTAGAGTGGATGCGCATGTTTTTTCGGAATATGTGTATGTAGGTATGTGTCTGTGTGTGTGTGTGTGTGTGTGTGTGGATGCATGCCTCTGACAGTACATGCATGTTGATGGCAACCATGTAGTCGCAGCGCCCCTGCTCTTGTAATGTACCCGTGTAATGGTGTAATGAAAATTCATGATGAGAGCATGTTAACTGCATTAGCCAGTCTCCTGAGTTCCAGCACATGAATAAAATGAACAAGGGGAGGAAAAAAATACAGGGAAAGTCATTTTGATGCCTAATTATTTTAGGACTTGACAGCCTGGCAGCGGCCTGCCCTGTGAGTGCGTGCATGTGTGTGTGTATGCATGTGTGTGAGTATGCATGTGTGTGAGTGTGTGTACATGTGAGCGAGGGAGCATGTGTGTGTGCGTGTGTGTGTGTGTGTGTGTGTGTCAGGGCGTCATTGTTGCTGAGTAGATGCACAGCCGTAAGCGGGGCTCTTCATTATGGGCCATAATGAGTACATCCACCCCAGATACAACAGCTTACGAACCTTTGTTGCATTGTTTTGTCACAACATCACGTGCACAAAATCAACATGTTTCACGTTGTTTAGCTACTGCATGTTTTTTGTATTCCACTTCTTATTAATCTGTGCATAAGAAACAGTGGCATGTCCCGCTCCTTAGTGGCTTGCTGGACATCACACAAAGGGACTGGAATTATCTTTTGTGGATGGGTGGAAAGGACGTTAATTAGAAAAAATGTGTATCTTTTGATTTTTTGGGGCGGGTTCAAATTATCATGTGTGCATGTCTTTGATTACGTATGTAATACACAAACTCTAAATACACAAATACTCTCAAACTACAAGTTATGCCTCTGGTTGCTGCCACAAGTTTTCCTGAATCTTTATTTCCACTTTACTGCTTTCCACAGTGGTGGAGGGACAGTAGACGCCTAAACTCCATTCAAGAAATACAAATAAATTAATCGAACCTATGCAATTACTGACATGGATCTGTGTAAATCCTCGCACCAACCTCGTTCAGAGGATTCATATGTGCCGCCCTAATTCTATCCCTCACAACATATTTGCACTTTCCCTGATACTCTTCTGCAGTCTGAATACGAATAAATGATAACTGCTACTAGTGAGACATGACTAGGGGTATTTGTGCCATTCAAGATGCTCTATTCAGCCAAGCAGAGGATTCATAGTTAAGGTAATCTGAAGCACCTGTGTGGCATAAGCAACTCTGTATGTGTGTACGTACGTGCGTGCAAGTACATGTGTGCAATCAACCCCCAGGGTCTGATTGAATCCTTCCTGCCTATGATGGAGACGCGCTCCAGTGCAACCGATACATCACAGGATACCCCAAAATCGCAATCCCCCCAGATTAGGCGAGGAATGAAGGAGAAGCTGCACATCCGGGTAACCTTTATTGGTTTATGATTGCTGCTTATCCTAACCACATTAACCCCCTGATTGCTTGAGCAGACATTATTAGATGCTTCCACTGGAACAAAGAAAAAAACACGAGGGGAAAAATAAGGCAATCATGCCCACCGGGCCCCCCTATGTAAGAAAGCCGAGGCCAAGGACGCGGCAAGGGAGGTGAGGAAACCAGTAGAAACGAGAAAGGGAGAGCGAGGGAAGGAGGCAAAGAAGATGGACAGAAGAGGAGGAGGAGGGGAAGTAGCGGACGGGGCAGGCGGGGGGTTAGCTTGTCGATTAAAGTGCAATTGTGCAATTTCATTCCTGTTCCAGCACAATGAGGAATGAGATTAAGCTCAATTTGGGCCTGTTCAAGAGATCTCCTCACCTCTGTCTGTGGTTCACTGCCTAACACACACAGACATACGCTCAAACACACATGCACACACACGTACACACACACCTACACAACCCTGGAGCCCCTCACCATGTCAGCACCCCTCCAGGGAAATCAGGCGTCTGGAGACAGGTCAGCCCTGGCCCATGTATATATTCATGGGCTTAATCTGGCATCATTTCTCTCTTCTGCAAAGAAAAAGAAATGTATTTAATTTACACAATCCCCATTTGGCCAGCTCGCCAAGGAGAAATGCATAGGAAAAGTAAGGCCACATTCAGGGCTTCAAACCCCTCAGTTTATACTACTTTGCACAAGTACGCGAGAGTTCACGTTCAAGTCAGCATGACAGTGCTTATGCATTTGTGCAAATGCACGCATGGATGTGCATCTACATACTTCCCTAAGTCTGTTTTCAGGGAAGTATTCACGCACCCCTTATCGCGTTCTGGGGCCTTGCACAGAGCACTGTAACAGTGGCAGCTGTGCGAGTCAGTCTGACTGAGAGGATGGGAGTTGTACCCAGCAGATGCTGCATGTGTATTAAACAGATTAATTATTGAAACATGCTTGACAGATGAAAAGTGGATCCTGGGGCTATAAAGGAAAATGTTTATTCTTCTGCCATAGACTGTAGGACACTTAGCTTCTGCTCTCAACTTATCCAGGGCCTCAATGAGGAGAGTAAACACTTACTGTTAACACGCATAAGCATTTGAAATGGCTCCCCCATTTCAGTCTTTAAATATGGAGGTGTGTTTGGTGATGGGGGTGAAATATGATTAGGGAAGCGCAATCAGTGTGAGGTATGTGTGTATGTGTGCATGTGTGTGTGAGTGGATGTGTCCTGTTGTTGACGTTTCAAACGCATTGTATGTTTCACACTATAAATTGATTTCAATTCAATTCAGTTTTAAGCGTATTGTGCCAACTCATAACAAAAGTCATCTCAAGGTGCTTTCCAGGATGAAGCAGGTAGAGCTCCTCAACATTTGAATATTCAAACTCTATAACGTTTACATACAGAGGCCAAACATTTCCTCCATTAGCAAGCACTTGACAACGGTGACAATGGAAAGAAAGGTGGAAAGAAAACTCGGGCAGATCTAGGTTACAGGCCGTGACCAGTTATTATGGTGATACACAGTATATATAATACATTTATATTGTATCTAAATATTTGTTCTAATTTTCTATATACCAAAGATGTATAAAATTATCTTTTTTGTGTTCCCCTAGCCAAAGACTTCTGTCTGATGTGAATAAGATCTTTTTTTAGATATAGAAATCAAGTTACGAACGCAGAAAACAAAAATCAGCCTATACATTTGTGGAGGATATTTTGTTTAAAAATGTTTGTGGAAAATGGGTATGTCCAAAGTATGTCAAACTGTTGTAACAGTACATAGAACGACTATGATAACATAAAATTGTTTGATTGTGGTTTATTCAAGTTTCAATCAAAATACAGTCAAACACTCATATTCTAATCAAGCACATCTTTAGCTGCCGTGACAACAAACGGAGGGGTAATCAAAATAATCACAAACAATATGGGGCAAATAGGACGATACCGACCGAGGTGTTTCCATTCCTTCAGATTTTTTGTTTGAGTTGCGATGTCTGAACACTGCAGGATTGCGCCTCATCCGATTACAATACTCTTTGCTCTTCCTAGTAAAATCGTCATCATCATCTTTGTTTGCTGATTTACTTTGAATCTAACATTCAACAACATCCATATTGTATTGTGATAAGCTAGGGCAGAACACAGCGGTCTGACTTCATTGTGGTTTACAATCTGATCACCATTGTTTGCGGCTAGAAAAAACAAGAATACTGCATGCCCCAAAGCTCTATCAATTCAGTAGAAGCTGTGACTTCTCCTTAAGCAGAATCTGCTCCAGCAATGTAAACTGTCAAACTATCATTATTGTGTGTATCATTACTGGATCAATACTGTCCAAGGAACAAATAAGTAAACAAGTTGATAACACGGTTAATTATTTGCATGATATATCCAAGTACTGAAATTGCACTTCAGCGTAAAGGTGTGAAAGGCCTCAGAAAACCCACTAAAAATGAACCACATGAAAAATAAAAGAGGGGGAGGCAGAGCATCTGCAGTCAGACACATCTGTCTTTGGCACGCACAGAGGAGAGAAAGCAAGCAAGAGAGAAGAGAGAGTGACACCAGCTGCTGGTGCCGTTTTCACAGTCCCTCTCCCTGTCTAAACAGCTGACAAATTATTCAGTCCAGAGTCTGGAACCTGGGCCCTTTTACGAGGGATGGAGGCCAGAAAAAAACGCACCAGTTTACCCTCCCATCATCTCCTGTTAATGATATAGCTCCACCCTCCTCCACACACACACACACAGACTCACCAAAATACACGCAGTGGTAATGAACCATCAACCCCCCTCCCACCTGCAACCTCACACACACACACACACACACACACACACACACATTCACACACAAATACAGGTTGTGGGCCACACTGTTGCCTCATCTGTCAGCCCCCCCAAACCCCAAGCACACACACACATATGCACACTCCCAAGGGAGAGGGTCTCAGATGCGGATCATCAGTATTAGTAGACGGCAGGGGGATTAGCAGGCCCCCCATCCCTCCGCACCACCACCACCACCACCACCCCCGGTGGTGACCTACAGGTGTAGCCCTGGGTTAGAGCATTCACTTATCAGCCAGAGTATCGCTGGCCTTGACCCCAACACATCTCGCAGGGAGAGCAGCAGACATGCCGGTGAGGGCACCAGGAGGTTAGAGGCCAGAGAGATTGCGTGGTGAACGTGGGAAGAAAGACGTCTTGAAGACACGGTGCAGCATTCATGTGTGATTTTTTTTCTTCTCTAAAATAGATAAAAAGCTTCTATCCTTGCAACTGTTGTCTTGACGTTACTTTGAGAGTTGAATGTTTGCCGCAGAATGTATATTAAAGATATATTTAGCCAGTGTGGATTCTGAAACTTTGCAAAAATACTCAAAATTACACAAGCAAGGCCTTTAGTATTAGATTGAGTGACCCATGATACAGCAAAATGTGGTCCTGATCAGATACCAATTAAAAACAGTGCCGCTATTGCCAATATCAATACCATATTGATAATTATATAAAGATAATAATTAACAATTGACAATTTGTATACATACACTGCAGGGATCATTAAATCACAAAATCTGGGTTAATTTTTGTGACCTTTCAGTATTTTCGGAATTTCAAATTTGTTCCATCTGATATCTGTGTGAACTTGGCCATTTCTGTCGATGATGGCATACGCGGTCTTAAGACATTGCTTGACAATCATCAACAATCACGCTCTGAGTCGCGCACATTTCACATTTGTAATCTTTTTTGACCATGTGGTTGCATTGCCTATTCCGGAGCAGCCACACTCTGCGTAACTGATTTATGGACAATTACAAGAGCAAAATAAAAAGAGACATTGTGGTTGTGCCACTGGGTTTCCCCCCTTTTCGTTCCCCCTATTAGTTTTTACCGTTTTGATTGAGCAAAGCAAGCGGGGCACACAGGAAAAAGAGACAGTGTCAAACCAACGCAGAGATCAACACAGACAAGCAAAGGGCCTTTGGTGGTTGACGCTTATGTTTTGTTCTCCGTAATATCATCTGAACCTGGCTTGTATCGTTGCCTCCCGTCGGACTCGCCTCGTTGTGTTGACATTTTGCTGGTATTTGTACACTGCAAAGCGGTCCATTTTCCTGGCATCAAAAATGCTTTAACGTGTGTGTGTCAGGATGTCTTTGGCGCTTACCTTCAGTTGCTGTCAGGAAGCGAGAGCAGGGCCTATGCTCAGGAGCACAGGGGGGAAGGCTGCTTTGTGCCCTAAGCGTTTTAGTGAAGGCGAGAACTGGCTCAAAGGCTGTCAACACACACATAAACAAGCATCAATAGACACACACAACCATACACACACACACACATACAGAGCAACAAGCAAGTGTTCTCCCTCCCAGCTGTGCTCGCACTAAGTGTTTAAAAGAACAGGACTCATAAAGCGCACACTATGCTCATTACGCAGGTTTTGTTTGCCTTACTCAAAGGCAGCAGAACCACGAGGTTGGTGATCGCAGCCTTGATCAAAGGACATGGGGTAGGGACTCCTCTGACACGAGGAAACACACTGAGGCGTGAGCCAACATCACCGCGTAACAGTTGACATGACCATTCCTTAGGATACCCCAATTATGAAAAGATGTTGAATGCCTTCCCCATGTCAGATGCCAGAAATCTGGCCATCCAAAGGACGCTTGTGTTGGTGCAAAGGGCATCAGAAATCAAACCTCGTTTTTGAATCTTGGAGAAAAACTGTCGGAGATCATTTGACATTCATCGAACATATCAAACAATTTCATGTGTCCAACAAACTATTGTCAACACTGACAAGTAGATGTAGATCTAACTACAATTCTCTCTCTTTTTCTCTCCACATATTAGTCCCCCTATGTTAGAGAGAACAGATAATACTGTATCTTGCACAGGAAGTATGCAGATTTTTTTCTATTTTAAGAATATGTTTCATATCAATCTCAAAAATTGCCCTCGGTTTGAGTTCTTACATATTATAAGGACACCTCAGTTTACACCTCATTTGCAGATCAATTAAAACTGGACACATTTGTGCCCATGGGTTGGATTGATCTTAATAAACAGTATGCAAATACTGGTTTATTTGTATACTGGTATATTGTCAAGTTTTGTAAGTTTTGTTCCGTTTAGCTCTATACTACCCTTATTCAGTGACATTCTTTGAGTGACTCGGGCTTTAAATCTCCAGGATCACCACAAAAAAGGATCTATAAAGTACTAATCTAACAACGACATGCTGTGAGGGTCATGACTTGTGAAGCACTGACTTCATTACAATCAGATCTACAAACATAAATCTCACTAATGGATTGGAAGCAGTTAAAAGGTTATGCTTAAAATAACACTGTTGTGCAAATCGTCAGATTAATACAAACATTCAATTGATTTTTATCATTTTACATTTTTTCTTTCAATGATGCCAGTTGAGAAATCAATTCATACTGTATATCAATTTATGCTCACCACTGCCACATTCTGCTGGACCAATAACTTCTACAGACAGCACAAACCTCTTAACATTGGTTCCGCAACGACAGAAGTGTTTCTACCGAGTTCCCACTCCCACAACTTACCGACAGACATCGCGAGGAGTCCTGGTTCCCTGTGGATCGTCATCCCCACGGACAGACGAAGATGGCAAATGGGGAGAAGGCAAGAGCGAGGCTGCTGGAGCTGGTGCATTAGCAAGGCTACGGACACGAGACCACGGAGCCTACACCAGCGCTTGCGTGACTACGGGGGCAGCCCTCTGAACCACTGCTCCCAATGAGCAGTGGTTCAGAGGGTCTTCCACACCAACACCAGATCTTCCATCTTCCACACCAACACCAGATCCCTGGTTGATGAACTGCGGCTACTGCTGAATTCTGCTGCTTTCCCAATTATAGCCCTTTAAATGCTCAGCACCCATCGTAATTTTGTTGCACAGTGTGAATTGTTGTAATCACAATAAAGATTCCTGATTCCAGATTGAGGCCATCCTGACCGCACGTTACTGCTACCTAGCTACCTAATACGAGGGATACTACTTGCGTAGAAGTTAGTAAGTGCTTGCGTGCAATACCTGTGTAACTTACTCCTCTTACATGACCACTTTAAAGGTTTTCAGCAAATTTGCTTTACCAGTGATCTCTTCAAAGAATAATTACACCACGGAGTGGCAGCAAAGCATTTTGACAATGTTAATAATTGTCATCCTTATAAATAGGATGTTGCGGTTGACTCCAACTGGCTGGCATGAGATTGTCCAAGTGCAGAGTGCAACTCTTAGACCTGCTGACCAGGGGCGCCCTTCTCATTCTCAGTAACATGTGCCCTGTCTGTAGAGTTTGGGATCTCAAGCGTTTCTTCCCAGCGAATGACAGCACTGTACCCCTGGTGTGTTGGAGGCTGCCAACCACTAAGCAGTCTTGGCATTCTGCAGACAGGCAAGGTTTGAGATTGTTGTTTTGCTCGTTCTCTCCCAGTCTTTGGCTGCCGGCTATATGCAGAACACAGACAGCGAGCCTGTTCCCACAGCAGCACGCAGCACTGAAGGTGCCCAATCCCAAACTCAATGTTCAACCACTGGCAGTGAAAAAAAATAAAGAAAAAGAAAGAAATACCAGCAAGCAACGCCAGCAAAGAACAAGAGAGCAAGATTTGAAGACAAAGATGTGTTACTACCGATAGGCAGTGTTAAAAGAAGAATAAGACAAAAAAGAGATAAAGATATTGAAAAAAAAATCATGTGGTTGCAATGTTTTAGTATCAAATCACCCAAGAGACTTAAACCCGGTAAGCACAGCTGGAGCTCACTTTCAAGATTCACTTTTACTTTGTCAGATTTCTTTTTTTTCCCCATCTATGACCATAGCCAGCAGTTTCCTGTCATAGTGAGAGCATAGACAATGTGATGCTTGTGAATGCTTTTCAGCAGTTTTTCCACATACTTAACTTTGTATATGTTATTCCAGTAATTCAAGATGTAAGAACCTCATAAGCACTGTATCTCTGCGTAGAAGCTAATCCTAAAGAAAAACGTCTTCTCCAATATACATGATAGCAGAATTCGAGCTCCCATTTTCTTTCCCGTCTGTCATAATCACATACACTGATCTACTCAGTTAGTCTACTAAACCCCCTTTAGTCCAGATCAGTCATCACTTGATGTCCCAGTGTGGCCTCCCTCCCCGTTGGCTTGCTTGTTTGGTCATGATGAACTAAGACCGTCTGAGGCTTCACCAGCCGTGGCGTGTTCAAATATGCAATTTTAATTGAGTGATAATGATGAGCGCCTGTGTGAGATGAGGTTAACAGGAGTGCATTAATTTGAATAGGGCCCTCTGGATTATGGCTGAGGTCCCCAGCCTCTCACAAGACACCGTGCCGTCCACACTGGGAACCAGCAGAGGTCTACCTCTCTGAATAGGCCACGGGGCAACATAAGGGTCATTAGCATGAGATTCAGACCGAAGACTGAATGTGCCCATTTGTTGTGGCACCCTCGACACAATTTGCAGATATAGGCACAAGACAGCACGATCAGAGAGGAAACCAACTGACTAGAGAGAAAACTTGCCACTCAGTCTCAGTGTTGATCTCTATCTTTCTTCCGATCTATCTCACCGTCTGTCCTGTGTCTTTTCCTCTCCATTCGCAATCGTTGTTATCAAATGATACAGTTGCTCAAGCGCAGCGTTTGAATCCTAAGGACCTCTGGGAGCATATTTGTCTCAAGCAAGCCCCTTCTAACGGGGATTAAGAGGATTAAAAACCATAAAATGACCCGGGCTCTAAGTCCCTTGAGCCTGGCCCAGCTTGCCTCGGCCCACACCAGCCCAAAAAGGAGCATAGGCCGCAGGCCTGCTTTAGCAATGGCCCCCAGAAAGCTCTCTGTTAGCATGACAAAGACGAGAGCAGTCGCCTGATCCGGCATGGAGGCAGGACAATGGAGGGGCTGCTTCTCTGCTGCTCATTTTCATGGAGACAAACAGCATTACACTTGGCAGTGACATTGTTCTAAACTCCAACATGGAGCCCCTCTTTCTTTGTGGAGCTCAAGGTGTCATATTAATTATTTAAATCTGATGTGGATTTTCAGCGAGGGATCCCTCCAAAGCCTCACCCGCAGCGAAAAGGTCTGAGATCTGCATTAGTTTGGTTAATTAGACCTGAAACCAAGCTTTGATCTCAACCGAAATCGGGGAAAAAAAAGGGAACTTCCAGAATGTATTATTTCAGCCCCAACCTATTTTCTTACCTTAAGATCTGTTTTTACTCATTTTCACCCCTTTTGAATTGTTGGGAGCACAAATGTGTTTGTCACCTCGAGAGTGCAGATGGAGCTCCAGCGTACAATAAGTGAATTTAGGGTGCAGGATTTTGCAGTTAACCAGCTTTGTGAGGTCAACGATTAAGGCAATAGAAGGCCATTTAAATCCACTCAGGAGGCCTGACAGAACCATTTACTCATGTTGTCTCATTGAGAGGGTACAGTTGAAGCCAGATGAAAGGAAAAGTAGAGGTGGAGATAGAGGGAACGAGACAGCAAAGGCTTGGGTGGTCTCTCTCTCTCCCGGCCAATATCACAATCTCTCATTCAAACACACAAGGAGCAATGATGTGAAAAAAGAAACATAATTGCCATTGAGCTGGGAGCCCGGAACTTATTGACCTGACCATTCTATAACCACAGGAACAGCATACCAACAAAGCTGTAATGGACGTGTGGCACACAATTTGCCAAGACGATTAATGTTGACGTCAACAGGCTGGTGGAATTCTGAAGTCAGGCATCCCAATTCACACCAGACTAACAATGATCCCAACAGCAGCAGCAGAGGGAGCAGATTTGGCAGATGCAAAAATATATATCATGGGGGTGTACTTTGGCATTTCACTTGCCAGCCAAGTCTAGATTATATCAAATCTGATTAATAATGTGGCTGCAAGGAAACAATCGTGCAGGAGAGGGCGTGAGAGATAGAACCGTCGCTGAGACATGCATGAGATATCTGAGGCACAACTTAGAACAGTTCTCTTGCATGGATTTTGTATCAGTCCTCTTTGAAAAGGCTCATTGAGAAGTTTATGCATAATGCTGTATTGTAATTCTTGTATTATGTAAACGGGAATGAGCAGTATCTCCAAATTCATCGTGAAAGAGGAGAGCAAGAGTGGGAGGGCATGGAGGGAACTGCAAAGAAAGGGTGGAGAGGCAGTTTCTCTCCCGGTCTAGAGGATGAGGAGATGTAGGAGATTGGAGAGGGGATGTAAGCACAGAAGGAGATGGGGTGCGGGGCATGGAAGAGGTGGTCAGGAAGAGACGAAGCCATGTTTGATGGTGCGGAGGAGGGGAAACAAGGCAACAACGCTCGCTGCTGGATCTCCTTCTCTGGCCCAACAACACTCCGAGGCCCCCATACCAACCCCACTGAGGCACAGCAGCACAGAGCACTGGGGATCCTAAGTGAATTAAGCCCTCTGGTCTGTGTAGAAAATTAATTAACTCTCTTTTACATACACACACATGCTTCAGAGCGCTGCCAATGCTGGGATTAGGAGAGAGTAGCGGTCATTGCAAGAGGGGGGAAATCCTGTAGATTTAAGGCATTTAATGATCCAATGCAGCCAGAAAAATAAAATCAGACTGTTCCCTCTTGGTCCCATAGTGGGTAAATTTTGGTTAAGGCTATATTCAGGCACAGAAAAATCTGATGATAATGATGTTTTTGGATTATCAGCCATCATCTGATGTTTTTTCTCATGTGATGAAGACACCCTAACATTCCCTGGCGATCCACAGAGGAGGAATCAACTGCCAACTCGCAAATTTCACAAACAAGTCAAAGGACTTGGCACAGATGCTGTATTTAAATATAAGTCAGAGATCACATAGTTATACAGAAAAGGAGAGACAGGATGTGATTAATACTATATGAAATGAAGTGAAAATGCAGAATCACACTAAATTGCAGGAAACATAATTCACAAGATTTCTGAAACAAGAAAAAACTTTCCGTTTTTTTTTTGATTGTTAATCCAATTTGTGGACCCTAAACCCTTGGTTGGTGTGTGTGATCTCAATTTCAAAAATCTTGTTAAGAGCTGACAAATCACTCTCTGGTTTCCTTTGCAGTATTTGTGTGTCGTTAGATAACACTTGGTTACAAAAAACTAAAATTGAAAGTTGTCTAAGTTTTTTCAACAGATTTAAAGCTATTTCACACTGCTTAATCCAAAAATGACATCCGTTTTTCTCAATCAGATCACGTTTTGTGCAAATTTGATTGAGAAAAATCAAGTCTGACAAAATAATTTGCATTTTTGTGATAGTATCAGTTGATTTTTGTTAATATTTCTCATCCAAAAAAAGGTTTTTGGAGAAAAAAAATAGTTTTCTAACCAAACGTATTCATCAAATGAAAGAATCTTCACTGATGTCAGGACGTTCTTCAAAGAAAAGGCACTGGAATTTCATCTTAGTAATGTACGGGACAACGTTCTGATTCAGGATCATGATACTAGAGGCTGCTTCGGTTCTTTGTGTTCATCCCCGTCACATCAATAGAGCAGAAGTAGCTGTCAGTAACATTTTGTTGCTGTCCAAAGACAGTTTGTTGTCCAAACCATGGGAATTCCAAACTTCTGCTGTAGCAGAATACGTCAGGCTTATTTTTGCAACATCTTTTAGTTGAAGCCATTTCATTCAGATGTGATATAAAAAAAAAACGCAATAAGTCATAAGTTGTCACGTGCAAAATCTTTTTTTGAATTTTGAAAAGAAAAGAATTTTGCATCATATGACGTGAATCAACCCAAACATTTAAACAAAAAGGTTAAAAAAACGATATATGGCCTAGTTCAGAAAGTTAGCCTGATTGAGCAAAACCAATATCTTTTTTGGATTGAGCACATCAGTAATATCCTTCATCAACAAACAAATAAATAACTGAATAAATAAGAGATATGGTGTTGACCAGTGTAATAGATGAAACCCTTCAGTGGCTTCCTGCTACAAATCTAATAAAAAACCTAGCCATAAAGCAGAAATCATACTGAGAAATTAAATTTGAAAGGTCACAACATGTTCATTTCATGGCAGTTGTATGTGACATTTCTCCTGATCATTCTGTCCCTTCTTGGCCCTGGTTATTTAGCCTTCCCCTCTTTCCCTCTCAATTTCTCAGATCTAGATCAAACCCAGCCAACAAACATGTCAAACTCTAATCCCCTATTTATTTACAAGGAATACACCTATCCCTTACCAAACCACAGCATGTGCGCACACACACACACACACACACACACACCCACACACACACACACTTGCACACTTGCACACATACAAATCAAGACTTGGTGGGTGAAATTTTCACCCGCCTTGCCTGTAGTATTGTGGGCGTGAAGTTGACCCTCTGCCCTAAAACATACACACACATACACACTACCAGCAGGGCCCTCTCCTCAGGCCCATACGACAAGCCCTCAATGAATACAAAGGATTGTGGGGATTAGCCAGACATTTGGCCAGGCATTGTTGTGGGCCCGCTAAATGAGGTTTGGCCGGTGGCTGGCAGCACGGGGGCCGGGGCCGGTGCAAGGTTGAGGCAGTGGCTGTGACCGCCCCCTCAGAGGAAGAGTGATAATTACCTCTTCCT
Source organism: Carapus acus (assembly GCA_900312935.1). Taxonomy (NCBI): domain Eukaryota; kingdom Metazoa; phylum Chordata; class Actinopteri; order Ophidiiformes; family Carapidae; genus Carapus; species Carapus acus. Next base: position 36,724 of record OMPJ01024398.1, read on the forward strand.
GAGAGAGATGACAGCTTTGGCCTCTGCGTCCCTGAATCTTGGACATTAGCAAGTGAATAGAGAGCTTTCATACTGTATATCATTTTAATCTTTCATGTTTAGATCCAGCAGATGGCTTATTACTGGCCCGGGTGAGGAGGAAGCTCAGGAGACAAATGGCCCGTGTCTCTTTTAAGGAGGGATGCCGGGGAAATGGCATTCATATAGGGCAAGAACAGCGGATAATTGTATATGTGGCTGTGTGGAGGTGCCGTGCTGCTCACACACTGCCAGCCTATTAATCATAAAACTATTAATCTATGACAAATCCCAATGCAAAGACTTGACGGAGGGCACGGCGTTTGGAAAAATGAGATCCATCCAAAATATGAAAGATTTCAACATGACATGCATGTTAAGTTTTGGACCATCCACTGCAAAGGGGATATGTTTTAATTTGTTTAGATCTGCATTTAACCTTCCAGCATGAGAAGCATAAATCTTGTAAATAAGGTGTTGCGACGGTCCAACACGTATTCATAAACAGCAGATTAAACGTTTTATGTCCAGTCATCCCTCAGTTACCATCATGTATTTATGATCCACTCTTGTTTTTTGTTTTTTCACCTGTTCACACCTCACTGTGTGTTATTCATTCTTTTCTTGGTTATTTGTTTTGCACAGTGAACAGGACACAACTCAAGTCAGCGGTATAAATAATCAAAAATTGGCCAGTTGAAAATGCAGACTTCCAAATAGCAATAAAACGGAGTATTTTAAAGCACTCTATTTTATTTTATTTGGGTGAGATGTAATCGAGATGTTGAGCACACATGTGATTTTCATTACATTTCAATGGACTTTGAATTTTAGGGCCATACTAAATCTTTCGGACTCGCTCAATCTTCCCAGCTCTCCCCCTCCATCCGTCCCTACCACACCTCCTCCCTCCCACTCTCCCTCTCAGTACAGCTCTCTTTCTCCCCATTGACATTGCCCATCTAAGAGGAAACAATAAGGTTTCATCTCCTGTGCTGACAATGATGCACGAGCCGGATAGAAAACACTTTTCAGGTGTTGTCATTAGAAAGCTGCATCCCCCCCCCACCCTCAGCTGCCATGTGAAAGAAATACAAAGGCAGTGCCCAGAGAGTGTTATACTCTAATACCTCTGAAGCTTTTCATTGGCATCTGTGGAGCCTGGGCGGCTGGATTGTCTTCTCCTTTTCAATTTCCTGATCTTTCCAACTTGCTCAGAAATGAATAATGTGCCGCCAAGTTGGAGATATGGAGCAGCAACCCCTCTCTCTTCTCTCTGCTCTGCTCATGCTCTCACTCAATCACCTCTACATGCAAGTTATGTCTTAACGCTTATGAATTCCAACCCTGCTGCAGAAAATTAACCCCAACCCTTTTGTAACACGGTTGCTAACCGCTGCAAACGCCAGACCGATTCATTGTTGATGCTAAGCACAGCTCACTGTTCTGTGAGCATCTAAATACTATGACGAATGGTTTCATTTACCAGGGGTGACTTCCTGGTCTGAACATTGACTGGGGCACCTCCAAAGCCTGACTTCACTTTAACGTCCAGCTGCATTGCTGGAGATGCTGTGTGGCTCTGTATTTATCAGGACAAGATGTTGTAATGTGATTTGGAAACACTGTCAGGAAAGCTGACTTGTTAATGAAAGAATCTGTCAATGAGTCACGTTAGGGAGAAAAGTCAAGAGGAGCCAAAACACCATCAGGCTTGAGCTCATCCCGATTACATCATGTGATGTCATGTTCAACAGTGTAATGTTTAACTTCCACATTATGTGGCTTCATCTCGTCTTGATGATGAAATAAACCACTTTTTGGTTTTGAAATCATTCAACACCACTGGCTAACATTAGGAGTGGAATAGGTCACTTTTCAGTTTTAAGAAATGACATATTATACCCCCACAAATGAGATAAAACATTTGTGATGCAACCACACAAATCTTTGCGTCTGTCTGTGGATTATGGCCTTGATGTTATTTTGTTGGCAGCCATCCTAATATGATATGCCAACATGGGAAAACATCAAGCAGCATATCTGCAGATTATTTCAGAGTATAAGAGAATCAAAATCATCATCAATGCAACTGAAAACCTGAAAGAATTGGAAGGGTCTTTCTTGCTATAGTAGGATACAATTGCAGATTACAACATTAAGGTTTTACTCGTTTGGCAAGATACACATTACAATGACCTAACAACTGAACATGCAAAAGTAGGATTTTTTTCCCTTTTTTTTACTGTGGAATGCGTTAAACTATGGCCACTTAAGTTTCGGTTTGAAAAATTTGCAAGGAAATTTTACAAGCTGAAACATAAGTTGCAAGCTAGATCAACAATAACAAATAAGGATTCATTTCTCTCAAACAAATAATGCCTTTTGTAATTTCTATCAACAGAGTTGTTCAAAAAGTCCCTCTCAACTATTTCAAGAATTTAGAGGTTAAGAGCAGTGGTTCTCAAATGGTACGTGAAGCTTTTCAAAATATCTTTAAAAAATCTTCTAAATCTTTCTAATCTAAAGTGCAATCTTCTTTTTTTGGATCCTAAAAGAGGTAACGTTTATTTTTTTTGTGAGCAAATCTTTATTTATCAAGTTAATTTATTTTGTAAACAAAATATAATTTATTTATAATTAAGTTATAGATTTATTTCTGTGAACACATTTTAATTATTTATGTATATATTTAATTTTGGAAATTTTGTAATTTTGTGTCTCAGAGACCAATATAAATTAGCAGCGTTTTGCATATTTCAGTTTTGACTGGTTTTATGCCTTCCTGGTGGTCACCGTCTTCTGTTTTTCTTTTTTGTTTCTACATGCAATGTTTGCAATATGGATGTATTTGTCAGGTTCACTGATATAAGTTGTTTGGCTTTAATAAATCAGACAGTGATTTTACAGCACTGTACCTCTTTTTTCTTCCAAAAAAGTTTTGCCCGTGTCAGGGGGTACTTGACTAAAAATATATTTTTAAGGGGGTACATCACTGAAAAAAGTTTGAGAACCACTGTGCTAGATTATCCAAAACAGTTTGCCGAAAGTCAGTACTGTGTGATTCCTGCTCTTGCTGTCCCGCCTTTCATCGTCAGCCTCACTTCTCTGTACGGTTTTGTGTCCTGGCAGGTTCCGGGACACCCCGGTGGTGAAGTCCTCCAGCAGGGAGCTGTGTTACATTATCCTGGCGGGGATCTGTCTGGGTTACTTGTGCACCTTCAGCCTCATAGCCAAGCCACACGTGGTCCATTGCTACCTGCAGCGCCTGGGCATCGGCCTGTCTCCCGCCATGAGCTACTCCGCGCTGGTCACCAAGGTAGGGACGCAGGATCAGCAAGAGCCCACGGCAGATACCGGGCAGTCAGACGAAGTAGAAAAGCGGAGAGAATGTAAGGTTTGTGGCAACGGAGGGACGATTTTCTGTCTCGTCTCAACACCAGACGAACCGCATCGCGCGGATCTTGGCAGGCAGCAAGAAGAAGATCTGCACCAAGAAGCCTCGCTTCATGTCTGCCTGCGCCCAGCTCATCATCGCCTTCCTACTCATCCTCCTCCAGCTGGGTATCATCGTGGCAGTCTTTCTCATGGAGCCACCAGAGGTAGGCTGTGCGTTCGTGCGCGTGTGTGTGTGTCTAGGTGTGGGCCTCTGGCTCGCAGCGAGTGTGTGGGATGCTGGGTGTTTTTCGAGTAGACTGACAGGACGGCGCGTCAGAAGCAAAAGAATTCTGACCGTCTCAATGCATCACGCTGACCCGCGCGTCCTCCCATCTGTGCAGGTGCAGAGACGCGGATTAAAGGATTCATTTATTTTAAAAGCGATGCGGGATAACAGAGAATGGAATCGCTCTGATATTTAGAGGACCTTTTATTTGTTTGTGTAGCAGCAGTCAGGACATCGTCTCGCCCGTGTCTGCAGGCTCGCTCCATACATCTGCAGAATGTCCGTCCACCCATGTCAGCAACTTCATAGGTCCAGACACGGATAGTGATGGAGACCCTGTCCGAAGCTCCTCACCCAAACCGTGTTCCAATAGTCGCGTAGCACCAATCTGCACTTTTTCACAAAGCTACAACAGCAAAATTGATGTACACGTCTCCCCTGTTTCTATCTGATGTAACGCAAAAGGTCCGTTTGCTGCTCGGTCTCCTCAGGTGATCAACGACTACCCCAGCATCCGCCAGGTCAACCTCATCTGCTATACCACCAACCTGGGCGTGGTGGCTCCTCTCGGATACAACGGCCTGCTCATCCTCAGCTGCACGTTCTACGCCTTCAAGGTATTTCTGCGTTGCGAATCGATCTGCGTTCACATGTTAGCTGTGTCTGGGATGACCGGGCCGTAACGCCGTCACTGCACAACACACAACAAATTTACTGCACAGCACATAGCAGCTAACGTCTGAGTGCTACTTGATGAGAAAGAGGATACAGCCATGTAAGTGTATCTCTCAAGACTTTGCCACACAACGCTACTGCTCAAATGTCTTACAGCAGTGGTTCTCAAATTTTTCTGGGATGTATCCCCTTAAAAATATATTTTTAATCAAGTACCCCCTGACACGGGCAAGTTGGAAGTAAAAAGAGGTACAGTGCTGTAAAATCTCTGTCTGATTTATTAAAGCTAAACAACTTAAATCAGTGAACCTGACAAATACATCCATATTACAAACATTGCATGTAGAAACAAAAAAGAAAAACAGAAGATGGTGACCACCAGGAAGGCATAAAACCAGTCAAAACTGAAATATGCAAAACACTGCTAATTTATATTGGTCTCTGTAATGGTACAAAATTGAATATGTACATAAATAACTAAAATGTGTTCACAGAAATAAATCTATAACTTAATTATAAATAAATTATACTTTGTTTACAAAATAAATTAACTTAATAAATAATGATTTGCTCACAAAAAAAAATAAACGTTACCTCTTTTAGGATAAAAAAAAGAAGATTGCGCTTTAATCACTTTGCATTGAACATTTGATTTGATTTGAACAGTATGTAACAGGTGGTGATTTATGAACAGGAAAAAAATTACTCAGTTCAGTGCATGAACACACATTTATATTTTATCAAACTTTTTACAAAATAATTTTTCCCAAGACTTATTATGAGGAGCCTAC